>PISX010014690.1:23586-52244 GCA_004024625.1 Mellivora capensis
CTGCTTTATCGAAGATTAGTTGACCATAGAGTTGAGGGTCTATTTCTGGGCTCTCTATTCTGTTCCATTGATCTATGTGTCTGTTTTTGTGCCAGTACCATACTGTCTTGATGATGACAGCTTTGTAATAGAGCTTGAAGTCCAGAATCGTGATGCCACCAACTTTGGCTTTCTTTTTCAATATTCCTTTGGCTATTCATGGTCTTTTCTGGTTCCATATAAATTTTAGGATTATTTGTTCCATTTCTTTGGAAAAAAATGGGTGGGATTCTGATAGGGATTGCTTTAGGTAGCATAGACATTTTCACAATATTTGTTCTTACAGTCCAGGAGCATGGAACATTTTTCCATTTCTTTGTGTCTTCCTCAATTTCTTTCATGAGTACTTTATAGTTTTCTGAGTATAGATTTTTAGCCTCTTTGGTTAGGTTTATTCCTAGGCATCGTATAGTTTTGGGTGCAATTGTAAATGGGATTGACTCCTTAATTTCTCTTTCTTCTGTCTTTTTGTTGGTGTAGAGAAATGCAACTGATTTCTGTGCATTGATTTTATATCCTGACACTTTACTAAATTCCTGTACAATTCTAGCAGTTGTGGAGTGGAGTCCTTTGGGTTTTCCACATATAGTATCATACCATCTGCAAAGAGTGAGAGTTTGACTTCTTCTTTGCCAGTTTGGATGCCTTTAATTTCTTTTTGTTGTCTGATTGCTGAGGCTAGGTCTTGTAGTACTATGTTGAATAGCAGTGGTGATAATGGACATCCCTGCCGTGTTCCTGACCTTAGCGGAAAAGCTTTCAGTTTTTCTCCATTGAGAATGATATTTGCGGTGGGTTTTTCATAGATGGCTTTGATAATATTGAGGTATGTGCCCTCTATCTCTACACTTTGAAGAGTTTTGATCAGGAGGGGATGCTGTACTTTGTCAAATGCTTTTTCATCATCTATTGAGAGTATCATGTGGTTCTTGTTTTTTCTTTTATTAATGTGTTGTATCACATTGATTGATTTGTGGAGGTTGAACCAACCTTGCAGTCCTGGAATAAATCCCACTTGGTTGTGGTGAATAATCCTTTTAATATACTGTTGAATCCTATTGGCTAGTATTTTGGCGAGAATTTTCACGTCTGTGTTCACCAAGGATATTGGTCTGTAATTCTCTTTTTTGATGGGATCCTTGTCTGGTTTTGGGATCAGGGTGATGCTGGCCTCATAAAATGAGTTTGGAAGTTTTCCTTCCATTTCTATTTTTTTGGAACAGTTTCAGGAGAATAGGAATTAATTCTTCTTTAAATGTTTGGTAGAATTCCCCTGGGAAGCTGTCTGGCCCTGGGCTTTTGTTTTGGAGATTTTTGATGACTGTTTCAATATCCTTACTGGTTATGGGTCTGTCCAGGTTTTCTATTTATTCCTGGTTCAGTTGTGGTAGTTTATGTCTCTAGGAATGCATCCATTTCTTCCAGATTGTCAAATTTGTTGGCATAGAGTTGCTTATAGTATTTCTTATAATTGTTTCTATTTCTTTGGTGTTGGTTGCGATCTCTCCTCTTTCATTCATGATTTTATTTATTTGGGTCCTTTCTCTTTTCTTTTTTGATAAGTCTGGCCAGGTGTTTATCAATCTTATTAATTCTTTCAAAGAACCAGCTCCTAGTTTTGTTTTGTTCTATTGTTTTTTTGGTTTCTATTTTGTTGATTTCCTCTCTGATCTTTATGATTTCTCTTCTCCTGCTGGATTTAGGCTTTCTTGTTCTTTCTCCAGCTCCTTTAGGTGTAGGTTTAGGTTATGTACTTGAGACCTTTCTTGTTTCTTGAGAAAGGCTTGTACCGCTACATATTTTCCTCTCAGGACTGCCTTTTCTGTGTTCCACAGATTTCGAACCATTGTGTTTTCATTATCATTTGTTTCCAGGAATGTTTTCAATTCTTCTTTAATTTCCTGGTTGACCCACTCATTCTTTAGAAACATGCTGTTTAGTCTCCATGTATTTGGGTTCTTTCCAAATTCCTCAAATTCCTCTTGTGATTGAGTTCTAGCTTCAGAGCATTGTGGTCTGAAAATATGCAGGGAATGATCCCAGTCTCTTGATACTGGTTGAGACCTGATTTATGACTCAGGATTTGATCTATTCTGGAGAAAGTTCCATGTGCACTAGAGAAGAATGTGTATTCTGTTGCTTACATGAAATGTTCTGAATATATCTGTGATGTCCATCTGGTCCAGTGTGTGATTTAAGGCCTTTATTTCCTTGTTGATCTTTTGCTTGGATGATCTGTCCATTTCAGTAAGGGGAGTGTTAAAGTCCCCTACTATTATTGTATTATTGTTAATGTGTTTCTTTGATTTTGTTATTAATTTGTTTATATAGTTGGCTGCTCACACATTAGGGGCATAGATATTTAAAATTAGATCTTCTTGTTGGACAGACTCATTGAGTATGATATAGTGTCCTTACTCATCTCTTAATATAGTCTTTGGTTTAAAATCTAATTGATCTGATATAAGGATTGCCACCCCAGCTTTCTTCTGATGTCCATTCGCATGGTAAATTGTTTTCCACCCCATCACTTTAAATTTGGAGGTGTCTTCAGGTCTAAAATGAGTTTCTTATAGGCAACATATTGATGGGTTTTGGTTTTTTATCCATTCTGATACCCTGTGTCTTTTGATTGGGGGCATTTAGCCCATTAACATTCAGGGTAACTATTGAGAGATACGAATTTAGTGCCATTGTATTGCCTATAAGGTGACTGTTACTGTGTATTGTCTCTGTTCTTTTCTGATCTACTACTTTTAGGCTCTCTCTTTGCTTAGAGGACCCCTTTAAGTATTTCCTGTAGGGCTTGTTTGGTCTTCGCAAATTCTTTCAGTTTTTGTTTGTCCTTGAAGCTTTTAATCTCTCCTTCTATTTTCAATGATAGCCTAGCTGGATATAGTATTCTTGGCTGCATGTTTTTCTCGTTCAGTGCTCTGAATATATCATGCCAGTTCTTTCTGGACTGCCAGGTCTTGGTGGATAAGTCTGCTGCCAATCTAATATTTTTACCATTATAAGTTACAGACTTCTTTTCCCGGGCTGCTTTTAGGATTTTCTCTTTGTCATTAAGACTTGTAAATTGTACTATTAGATGACGGGGTGTGGATCTATTCTTGTTGATTCTGAGGGGGGTTTTCTGCACCTCCTGGATTTTGATGCTTGTTCCCTTTGCTATATTAGGGAAATTCTCTACAGTAATTCTCTCCAATATACCTTCTGCTCCCCTCTCTCTTTCTTCTTTTCTGGAATCCCAAATATTCTAATGTTGTTTCATCTTATGGTGTCACTTATCTCTCAAATTCTCCCCTTGTGATCCAGTAGCTGTTTGTCCCTCTTTTGCTCAGCTTCTTTATTCTCTGTCATTTGGTCTTCTATATTACTAATTCTTTCTTCTGCCTCATTTATCCTAGCAGTAAGAGCCTCCATTTTTTATTGCACCTCATTAATAGCTTTTTCAATTTCAACTTGGTTAGATTTTAGTTCTTTTATTTCTCCAGAAAGGGCTTTTATATCTCCAGAGAGGGTTTCTCTAATATCTTCCATGCCCTTTTTGAGCCCTGCTAGAACCTTGAGAATCGTCATTCTGAACTCTAAATCTGACATATTACTGTTGTCTGTATTGAATAGGTCCCTAGCCTTCAGTTCTACCACTTGTTCTTTTTTTTGTGGTGAGCTTTTCTGCCTTGTCATTTTTTCCAGATAAGGGAATATGGAGGAGCAAATAAAATACTAAAAGGGTGGCAACGACCCCAGGAAAATGCACTTTAACCAAATCAGAAGAGATCCCAAATTGTGGGGGAGAGAAAGGCGATAAAAAGAAGTTCAGAAAAAAAAAATTAAAAACAGAAACAAATAAAGAAAAATATAAAAAAGAAAAAAATATATATATATATTAGACTGGTGACTAGAACAGTGTCACTTAATTGTGGGGTATTTTGGTCTCTTAGAAGAAATTACCTCCCAAAATTTTAAAGAATGAAAAACATATATAAGGGTAAACACAATGAAGTGATGGAATATGACTATAAAGATGAAAAACAATTTTTTTTTTAATTTCTAAAAAAGGAGTTGATATAGTAAGTTGGTTGGGAGAATAAAGAAAAAGAAAGTGGAGAGAATTTGCTCAGGCTGGAGACTGGAACAATCCCGGAGCTAGATTTAGGGTATAATTTGATCCACGAGAGGAAGTACCCCATATTTTTTAGAGGGAAAAAAAAACCTTTATGTGAATACAAAAAATAAAGCTAAATACTATGAAGGATAAAATATGACTATAATAATGAATGTTCAAAAAAGATTATTATTTTTTTGGAAAGGTATTGTTAAGATAAACTAGTTTTAAAACGTTAAAAAAGAAAAGGGTAAAAGTTAAAAAAATTTAGCAGAAAATAAAATTAAAGAAAAAAATTAAATTAACTGTAAGTCTAAAGAATCATGGGGAGAAAGCAATGAATTCTGTGCTTTGCTTTCTCCTCCTCTGGAATTCTGCTGCTCTCCTTGTTAAGTGAACTTGGTCTTGGCTGGATTTCTTGTTGATCTTCTGGGGGAGGGGCCTGTTGTAGTGATTCTCAAGTGTCTTTGCCCAAGACAGAGTTGCACAGCCCTTACCAGGGGCCAGGCTAAGTAATCCGCTCGGTTTCGCTTTCGGGAGCTTTTGTTCCCTGAACGCTTTCTGTAGAGTTCCGGAGGATGGGAATGAAAATGGCAACCTGCCAATCTCCGGCCTGGAGGAGCCAAGAGCTCAGGGCCCCCTCCTCAGTGCACCCTCAGAGAAAAGCCCCAGTAACTCCCATCTCCCTGGCCTCCGGCTGCGCTCCGAGTTCACCCAGCCTGCAACCCGTTCAAGGTAACCCTGAGCTGAAAGCTCACTCCTCAGCTCTGCCTCTGTAGCTGGCTTCCCCACTCCAATACCTGTGAGCTCTGTGACACTCAGACACCCCTGATCCTTCTGTGACCCTGTAGGACCTGGGGCCACGCTGACCCCGCGTGGGCTTCACCCTGGTTTAGCCTTTGGAGTGATGGGGCATAAATTTTTTTATCTACTGTAAATATTTGTTTTTTACTTAGTTTAACCCACTGAGCCATCCAGGTGCCCCATGTCTTTTACTTAGTTTAATTGAAATATTTACATTTAAGGAAATTATAGATATGTTCAGAGTTTAAGTTTGCTATCTGTTTCTTGTTTCTCTTTATCTTTTCTTTAATAATGTGCTAGGATTTAAATTGATAAATTACAGTGCTTTTGTGTGTTATATGTATATTTTAGTGAATACTTTGTGTGTTACAATATACATATATGATTTGTCATAGTATAATGGTATCAGCATTTTACCACTTTATTAAAATGTGGAAAATTTACTTCCATTTACATTTCTGTATCTTCCACACTTTTAAATATCATTGTCTTCAGTATCAGGTTGTATTATAATTTTGTTTCAATTTCAAATGTTCTTTTGAAATCATGAGAATAGTCTAAATTATTTAGACATATTTCTTCTCTTTCTTCCATCATGATGTTCCAAGTCTCTTTGCTGTCCCTTTTCTGTTTGGAAAAAAAAAATTCTTCAGTTGTTTTTTAAGGATAGGTCTAATTATGACAAATTATTTTATCTTTTTCTTAATTTCTGAAGTCTATAGAATTTATGTTTGAGATTTCTTTTAGCACTTGATAAATGTGCCACTTCCTTTTGGCTTTAATGTTCTGATGGCAGATCTGATGCCATTCAGATTAGTGTTCACTTATAGGTAATGTGTCATCCCTTCTTGGCTGCTTTCAGGATTTTTCTGCCTTTAGTTTTCAGAAGTTCAATTCTGATGTGTTTTGACAATTTTTTTTCTCTTTTGGTATATTTGGCACTTTCTCAGCTTATTGATTCTATAGATTTATGTCTTTTAATTTATGTCTTTTAACAAATGTGGGACATTTATTTAAAAAAAAAAATTAACCTCACATTCTTTCTCTTCTTTTGGGACTCTGGCAATACAAGTGGTATAACTTTTGTTAATGTTCCACAGATCCCTGAGGCTTTGTTCATTTTATCTTTCAACGTATTTTCTATTCAGCTTGAATAATATATTCTCAAGTTTACATATTCAATTTTCTGTCTTTTCTACTCTGCTATTGAGTCCATCCAGCAATTTTCTAAAAATTATATTGCATTTTTCAGCACTATCACTTCCATTTGCTCTTATAACATCTTTTTGGCAAGATTTATGTTTTTCATTTGTCTCAAGAAAGTTTATAATAGCTTGTTAAAATACTTTAGCTATGGCTACTTTACAATCCTTGCAGATAACTCTAGAATCTTATTTTGTTGTTGACATCAGTTGTTTTCTTTTCTCACTCAAATTGATATTTTCCTGGTTCTTGATATGACATGGTTTTTTATATAATCCTAGACATTTCGTCTTTAGTGATAAGAGACTCTAGATCCTATGTAAATATTTTATCTTGGACAATCATCTGATGTTTAGCATGTAGGTTATAGTCTATTTGTAGGTTGTGGTTCCATTGATAATTTAATTTTCAGAGCCCTTTGCAATACCATTTTTCTCTGCTTGGTTTATCTGTACAGCTGAGGTTCCCTGTAGTTCTTGCTTTTGCTATCTGAGGGGGATAAAATAATTTCCTCAAGGTTTGCATATGCCTTTAGGTAGGGGAAGGGAGTCTAATGCCATAATTAAATAGAAAATTATCTCTAAAATGCCCTTAATGTGGTAAGATTCCTTCCCATTGCATGTGGGTGATGAAATGCTTTTGGGGCCAGGTATTTGCTCCAGTTGGCTTTTTCTTGTCATTACATTCTTTTTTTTTTTTTTTTATTAAAGATTTTAGTTATTTGAGAAAGTGAGAACATGAGCAGGGGGAGGGGCAGAGGGAGAAGCAGACTCTGCAATGAGTGACTCCAGAATCATGACCTGAGCTTATTTATTTATTTATTTTTAATTGTTATGTTATATTTAATTATTATTTAATTTTTTAATTAAATTAATTAAATTAATTTAATTATTTTAATTAAATTAAATTTAATTTATTTAATTAAATTTAAATTAATTAATTTATTTAGATTAAAATAAATTTAATTAAATTAAATTAATAATTTAATTTTTAAATTATTACATATTTAATTATATGTAATATTTAATTATTTTTAATTGTTATGTTAGTCACTATATAGTACATCATTGGTTTTTGATGTAGTGTTCCATGATTCATTGTTTGCATATAACACCCAGTGCTCCATGCAATCTGTGCTCTTTAATACCTATCAACAGGTGATGGGGATTACATTCTATCTGCCCAGTGTCCCTGGTTATGGAAAGGGAGTCTTAGATCCATGGGGACAAAGAAATTTCCTGGGCCATGTGCTCTTTGTGCTAGTATTCTATTTGCCAGTGACAAGTAGCCACACCTAGTATCTCTGTTTTGAGAGGGGTGTCACAGGTCTTTCAGGAAAGAAGAGCTCTTCATCTGGCCACTTACTGTCAGTGAGGCTCCATCAAAATTACCCCTGGCAAGTGCTGTTAGATATGCCTGGTGGTGTCAGCAATAATCCTTTTCATTCAGGAAGAATGAACATACCTGGGTCTCCTTTTGTTGCCAAACTGGTGGCTGGGAAATGCCAAACCTAAATCACCTTCTTATCTTGGGTGAGGGAGTCATAATCACCTACTGTGGTGTAGTTTCCCCAATGCCAGAGTCCTAACCAGTTCACATTTCTCCTTCCATTTTTCTTATTTATTCTTTGTTTTCTCTTGTATAGCTTTCTCTTGTATTGGTTCCAGAGTTAGTTATGCTTAGCAGGGAAAAGTAGGGATAAATTAGTCTTTGCCATCTAATCTGGAAGAGAAATTTTCTCTCGTGGTTTTAAACTTCTTTTTAAAAAATATATATATTAATTGTTAGAGCTAAATGATATATTTTAAGAGAAAAATATGAGAATTAATTAAATGTAATAAACCAATTATTGAAGTCTGCAATGATGACAGTTAGATGGTGATAGAATTTTTTTGAAAAATGCCAGGTAGTTAGAAACAATTTAAATATTTGATCACATTACTTGAAGACATTTGGCCAATTTATGGTGACTCATACTTTTTTGTTTGATTAATGAACTTAACTAGGATGATACTGACATTATCCAGAGTTTTGGAAAGGCTTCTCTAAGTTTTCTAAGTGATACTTAAGGTAGATGTTTCTACAAGGACTTACTTTAGTTGAGTGTGTATGTGTGTCTGTACATATATGAGTAAGCATTTTGTTTAGATGGCCAAAGTTGAAAGAATATAGGGGAGACAAAGATTATACTGGGTTACAGATTATTAGAATGTTATTTACCTGATGTACTTCCAATCATCAATGGATTAATCAATGTGAAATTTATTACATTAAATTAATTTTTCCAAAAATTAAAAAATATATATTCAAAATTTCTCTCTATACCAAAGAATTATTTATAGTCCTTTCTCAATTTAGTACCTACTTGTCAGGATTCTTTTAAAGATTTATTTATATGAGAGAGAAAGAGCAAGAGAGCATGACTGGGGAGGGGGAAGGAGCAGAGGGAGAGGGAGAATCTCAAGCAGATTCCCTACTGAGCACAGAGCCTAACTCCATCTTAGATCATCCCAGGACCCCAAGATCATGACCTGAGCTGAAATTAAGAGTCAGATGCTTAACTGACTGAGCCACCAAGGTACCCCAATTTAGCACCTACTTGTCAGGTTTAAGGAACATTCATCCTATGGTATACAAGATCATTATCAAGTGAAGCAGAAAGAGTATGTTCTTTTAATGCTTGTCTTCAGATCTTATCCAATCTTGTGTATCTTTTCAATTTGTAAGATAGCTCTACCTGAGAGACTGTAGTACTATAGTTTTTTTCTAAACACAACACTAATATTATATACATGTTATATAGCAAATATATGAAAGGTAACTAAATATACTTTATTTGCAAAGGGAAGCTATAAAATATGGTAAGATTAAAAAATGGTAGAGAAACACAAGAACACATGCATAGAAGTGAGAGGGCAGTTTGAAAACCTATAAATCTGAGCTGTCTTTAGTTAAGGTCCATGGCCTGTATGAGGATATACCCTAAATGAACATTTCACACAAATATCTGTAAAATCAAGATCCTTTTTATAAAGAAGTAAAATTCAGAAATAGAAGAAGTTATTTGAATGAGGCTAGGTATTATCTTGGCTGCCTTTTTTCAAATAATGTGAAATTTATTTACCCCCTTATACACTGCAACCATTTGCACGTTGGTTCCTGTCTTGCTCATTTTGGCCATTCTAACTGGTGTGAGGTGGAATCTCAATGTGGTTTTAATTTGAATCTCCCTGATGGCTAGTGATGATGAACATTTTATCATATGTCTGATAGCCATTTGTCTGTCTTCATTGGAGAAGTGTCTGTTCATATCTTCTGCCCATTTTTCATATGATTATCTGTTTTGTGTGTTTTGAGTTTGAGAAGTTCTTCATAGATCCTGGATGTCAACCTTTTGTCTGTACTGTCATTTGCAAATATCTTCTCCCATTCCGTGGGTTGCCTCTTTGTTTTGTTGACTGTTTCCTTTGCTGTGCAGAAGCTTTTGATCTTGATGAAGTCCCAAAAGTTCATTTTTGCTTTTGTTTCCTTTGCCTTTGGAGACACATCTTGAAAGAAGTTGCTGTGGCTGATATCAAAGAGGTTACTGCTTATGTTCTCCTTTAGTATTCTGATGGATTCCTGTCTCACGTTGAGGTCCTTTATCCATTTCGAGTTTATCTTTTTGTACGATGTAAGAGAATGGTTGAGTTTCATTCTTCTACATATAGCTGTCCAAATTTCCCAGCACAATTTATTAAAGATACTGTCTTTTTTCCACTGTATATTTTTTCCTGCTTTGTCGAAGATTATTTGACCATAGAATTGAGGGTCCATATCTGGGCTTTCTACTCTGTTCCATTGGTCTATGTGTCTGTTTTGATGCCAGTACCATGCTGTCTTGGTGATCACAGCTTGGTAGTAAAGCTTGAAATCAGGTAACGTGATGCCACCAGTTTTATTTTTGTTTTTCAAGATTTCCTTAGCAATTTGGGGTCTCTACTGATTCCATACAAATTTTAGGATTGTTTGCTCCAGCTCTTTGAAAAATACCGGTGGAATTTTGATCGGAATGGCATTAAAAGTATATTGATCTAGGCAGTATAGACATTTTAACAATGTTCATTCTTCCAATCCAAGAGAATGCAATGGTATTCCATCTTTTTGTGTCTTCTTCAATTTCTTTCATGAGTGTTCTGTAGTTCCTCTAGTACAGATCCTTTACCTCTTTGGTTAGGTTTATTCCCAGGTATCTAATGGTTCTTGGTGCTATAGTAAATGGAATCGATTCTCTAATTTCCCTTTCTGTATTTTCATTGTTAGTGTATAAGAAAGCCACTGATTTCTGTACATTGACTTTGTACCCTACCACATTACTGAATTGCTGTATGAGTTCTAATAGTTTGGGGGTGGAGTCTTTTGGGTTTTCCACATAAAGTATCATGTCATCTGCAAAGAGAGAGACTTTGACTTCTTCATTGCCAAGTTGGATACCTTTTATTTCTCTTTGTTGTCTGATTGCTGTTGCTAGGATTTCTAATACTATGTTGAACAAGAGTGGTGAGAGTGGACATCCTTGTTGTGTTCCTGATCTCAACGGGAAGGCTGTGAGCTTCTTCCCATTGAAGATGATGTTTGCTGTGGGTCTTTCATAGATAGATTTTATGAAATTCAGGAATGTTCCTTCTATCCCTATACTTTGAAGTGTTTTAATCAGGAAAGGATGCTGGATTTTGTCAAATGCTTTTTCTGCATCAATTGAGAGGACCATGTGGTTCTTCTCTCTTCTCTTATTGATTTGTTCTATCACATTGATTGACTTGTGAATGTTGAACCACCCTTGTAAGCCAGGGATGAATCCCACCTGGTCATGGTGGATGATCGTTTTAATGTTCTGTGGATCCTGTTTGCTAGTATCTTGTTGAGAATCATGGCATCCTTATTCATCGGGGATATTGGTCTGAAATTCTCCTTTTGGGTGTGGTCTTTGCCTGGTTTGGTGAGGGTAATGTTGGCTTCAAAAAAGAGTCTGGAACTTTTCCTTCTGCTTTAATTTTTGGAAACAGCTTCAGGAGAATAGGTATTATTTCTTCTTTGAAAGTTTGGTAGAATTCCCCAGGTAATCCATCAGGTCCTAGGCTCTTGTTTTTAGGGATGTTTTTGACCACTGCTTCAATCTCGTTACAAGATATCAGTCTATTCAGGTTGTCAATTTCTTCCTGGTTCAATTTTGGGAGTTTACAGTTTTCCAGGAATGCATCCATTTCATCTAGGTTGCTTAAAGTATTGGCATATAACTGTTGATATTAACTTCTGATGATTTTGTCCATGTCCTTGGTGTTAGTTGTGATCTCTCCCTTTTCATTCATAATTTTATTAATTTGAGCTTTCTCTATTTTCTTTTGGATTAGTGTGGCCTGTGGTTTATCGACATTATTGATTCTTTCAAAAAACTAGCTTCTAGTTTCATTGATACATTCTACTGTATCTCTAGTTTCTACCTCATTGATTTCTGCTCTAATCTTGATTATTTCCCATGTTATGTGTGGAGTTGGCTTGATTTGTTGTTGATTCTCCAGTTCTTTAAGGTGTAGAGACAGCTGGTGTATTCTGTATTTCTCAATTTTTTTGAGGGAGGCTTGGATGGGTATGTATTTCTCCCTTAGGACCACCTTTGCTGTATCCCATAGGTTTTGGACTGAAGTGTCTTCATTCTCATTGGTTTCCATGAATTGTTTAAGTTCTTCTTTGATCTCCTAGTTGATCCAAGAATTCTTAAGCAAGGTGGTCTTTAGCTTCCAGGTATTTGAGTTCCTGGAAAAAGTTTGAGTTCCTGAGAAAAAGAAAACTTTTTCTTGTGATTGAGCTCCAGTTTCAAAGCATTCTGATTTAAGAATATACAGGCAGTAATCTCAGTCTTTTGGTATAGGTTGAGTCCTGATTTGTGACCCAGTATGTGGTCTATTCACAAGGAGAAGGTTCCTTGTGCACTTGAGAAGAATGAGTATTCTGTTGTTTTAGGGTGGAATGTTCTGTATAAATCTATGAGGTCCATCTGGTCCAATGTGTCATTCAATGCTTTTGTTTCTTTATTGATTTTCTGCTTGGATGATCTGTCTATTACTGAGAGAGGCGTGTTAAGATCCTCTACTATTAATGTATTCATATCAATATGACTCTTTATCTTGATTAATAGTTTTCTTATGTAATTGGCTGCTCCCATATTGGGGGCATAGATATTTACAATTGTTAGATCATGTTGGTGGATAGTCCCTTTAAGAATGATACAGTCCTTCTGTATCTCTGACTACAATCTTTAGTTTAAAATCTAATTTATCTGATATGAGACTTCTTTGTTTCTCCTCCCCTTCAGGGATTCCAATAATTCTGACGTTGGAACGTTTCATGGCATCATTTATTTCCCTGATACTGTTTTCGTGGCTTCTAAGCTGTTTGTTCAAGGCTTTCTCCTGATCCTTTCTCTGTTTGTCCTCCAGATCTCTAATTCTATCTTCTCTCTCAGCTACCCTAGCTTTTAGAAAATTTTGATTAGATTGGAACTCATTGAGAGCATTGTGAACATCATCCTTGGTGGCTTTCAGTTCTGCCCTAATCAATTCCGTTTGGTCATCCATGGCTTTTTCCAACCTAGCTATTGCCTGGATAATTGTTAGCCTGAATTCCCTTTCTGACATATTGTCTGTGTCGATAGCCATTAGCTCTGTTGCAGAAGGCCCATCCTCTGAATTTTTCTTCTGTTGGGCAATCCTCCTCCTAGTCATTTTGGTGAGAGATGGCTGAATGGATGTACCTGGATGTATCTACTGTGGTGCAGTCAAGTTGCACCCTGGAACGTTTCTGAGCAATCAGGAGTCCCCACCCAAATGAAAGAAAAAAGAAAAGAAAAAGAAAAAAAGAGAGAGAGAGAGAGAGAGGAAAAAAGGGAAAATGAGAGAAGGCTCAGCCCAAATGGGCCCCAAGGTAAGATTTATGAAGTACACAAACAAAAACAGACAAACAAAAAGACTGATAATAGTATATGACAAGAGAAAAAAAATATATATATATAAAAGTAATAAAAAAGAAAAGAACCTCATCAAAAAGAACCCCAAGTATAAGATTTATATACTATCAGGACAAACACAAATTCACAGAAACACTGGCAGCAGAAAAAGATGGAAGAGTGGTTATAAATTCTCAGTGAGGGCAAGGAAGTTTATTTTAATTCTTCCTGGATGTATCTTGATACCTTTGTTAAACGACTCAACTTCCCTAAGATAAAGGGGGATTAAAAATTGGTTTACCTATAGGGGTAACATTGATTGGGTAAAGGGGATTACCTTGAAGTTTAACTCTATATGAATGTTAAAAAATACAAATACAAGAATGTATAAGCTAAACTAAACTAAAATAAAATAAAAAAAATAGAAAAGCAAAAGAAAAACACGAGTTTATGTATCAAAAAGTTCAGGTTAAAAGGTTAATGTGGAATTTGATGTACTGGACATCTCACTGTGATGGTAAATAGGTTAAAAAATTATCTATATAAAAAAAATAAACCAGAATAGTGGGAATGAATTAAAAATAAAAGTTGTATCTATTAAGTAGTGATGGTTGTTCTCTTGTCTGTTTTGTTTTGTTTTCGTGGTTGGTTTCCTGGGGGAGGGACCTACCACATGGGTTTTCAGGCAATGTTCCCTGAATTAAGTCCTCCCACCCCCCTCAAGGGGCTGGGCTCTGAGGAAACTTGTTTTTCAGGCTTTTGTACTCTGGAGGTTTTTATGTTTGTTCGTTTTTGTTTTTTTCCTCTTGCCTTGGCAGCTTTTGATGGTTTTTGGAGGTTTAGAGGAAAGCAAACTGCACCCAGACCTCCTGCTCAGAGAGAAGCCTCAGTCTGTTCCCCTCTGGGTGCTGCAGAGCACACAAGTTCCTCCTTGGCCGCTGGCAGAGCACGTTCCAAGTTGCAGTCCCTGGGGACACAGTACTCCTGCTTGTACTCAAAACCACGACAGCGGCGGCTGTGCAGCTCCAGACTGCCAGAGAGGTTCCAAGCAGTGATCACACACTGAGATTTTCCCACTGGCCCGGGCTGGGAGTGCCTGGTCTTTCTGGTTCTGAGAGCACCTCTCTCAGGAGGGTGTGTGACGCGGGCCTCTCAGGCTCTGATAGTGCTGCGTGGCGCTCGCTTGGAGATTGCAAAAAGGCTGTGTTTCTAACAGCTGGTGAGGGTCCCAGCCCTTCTCAGGGCCCCAGGTGCTCTCAGGCATGCTGGAGGCTCAGGGACCAAGACCTGGTTTCTCCGCCGCAGCACTCTCTCTGGCTCAGCACCAGGGGTGGTTGTCCTGGGTTCAGGGACTTAAGCCCCTGTCCTTAACCACCCCAATTCCCACAATTTCCCCCCGAAATCCTTTGCTCTTTTTGAGTGCTTTCAACCAGACTCCAAGTTAGTGCTGGTCCCCAGACACAGGGCACTCTCATATTAGAGTATTACTTTCCATAGGTCGCCTCTGGTGGCTCCCTCCCCCCTTTTGTTTATCTTCTGATACCAGTATTCCCTCTCCCTGCTGTCTCTTTCTCTCTGTCAAATAAATAAATAAAATCTTAAAGAAAAAAAAAGTTGTAAATAATATTGCAAATGTATTTTGATTTAGTTATTATTTTTTACATTATTGCTGATAATAATAAGGGTTTCAGCCCTCAAAGTCCATCCATGTTGTCACAAATGACAGTATTTCATCATTCTTATGGATAAGATTTCTTGGTGTATGTATACCACAAATTCTTTATCCATTCATCCATTGACGAGCACTTAGATTGTTTCCATGTCTTGGCTATTATAATTAAATGCTATGATGAACAAAGCGATGCAGATATTTCTTCAGGACACTGTTTCCATTTCCTTTGGATAAATAACCAGAAGTGGAGTTGCTGGATCATTTGGCAGATCTATTTTTAATTCTTTGAGGAATGTTCATGCTGCTTTTCATAGTGAATGTTCCACTTTACATTTTTGCAAATGTGCATAATAAGCATTCCCTTTTCTCCACATTTTCAGCATTTCTTATTTCTTGTCTCTGATGGTAACCATGAATTTTAGTTACATTTCCTTAATAAGTCATGTTAAGCACATTTTCATGCACATTTACTGGCTGTTTTTTAATTAGATTTTTTTTATTATGTTATGTTAGTCTCCATACAATACAGCATTAGTTTTTGATGTAGTGTTCCAAGATTCATTGTTTATGTATAACACAGTGCTCCATGCAATACATGCCCTCCTTAATAGCCACCACCAGGCCCACCCATATCCCCTCCCCTCCCCTCTCCCCTCTAAAACCCTCAGTTTGTTACTTAGAGACCACAGTCTCTCATGGTTCATTTCCCCCTCTGATTTCACACCCTTCACTTTTCCTTTCCTTCTAATGTCCTCCATGTTATTCCTTATGCTCCACAAGTAAGTGAAACCACATGATAATTGACTCTCTCTGTTTGAATTATTTCACTCAGCACATTATCCTCCAGTCCCATCCATGTTGAAGCAAAAGTTGGGTATTCATCCTTTCTGATGGCTAAGTAATATTCCATTGTATATATGGACCATATCTTTATCCATTCATCTCTTGAAGGGCATGCTGGCTCTTTTCACAGTTTAGTTATTGTGGACATTTCTTCTATGAACATTGGGTACATATGGCCCTTCTTTTCACTACATCTGTATCTTTGGGGTAAATACCCAGTAGTGCAATTGCTGGGTCATAGGGTAGCTCTACTTTTACTTTTTTGAAGAATCTTCACACTGTTCCTCAACTTGCATTCCCACCAACAGTGTAAGAGATTTCCCCTTTCTCCACATTTTTCCAACATTTTTCATGCAGAGCTTATTCCTTGTTTGATTTGATTTTTGTTGCTTGTGCTTTAAGTGTCCTATACAAGAAATTATTGCCAAGACACATGTCAAGAAGTTTTATCTCCGTTTTCTCTTAGGAGTTTTATGGTTTCAGAATTTACATGTAATTCAATTAATTTTTGTGAGTAGTGTTTAGTTTCATTCATTTGCATGTGAATATCCAATTTCCCAGCACAAATTATTGAAGATACTGTCTATCATCCATTCAGTATTCTTTATTCCCTTATCAAATATTATTCGACCATCTAGGCATTCATTTATTTCTAGATTTTCAATTCTGTTCCACTGATATGTCTGTTTTTATGGCAGCACCATACTATTTTGATTACTATAGCTTTTCAATATAGTTTGAAATCAAGAAACATTATACCTAGTTTTACTCTTCTTTCTCAGAATTGCTTTTACTTTTTGGGATCTTTGCAATTCCATATGAATTTTAGGATTTTTTTTATTTCTAATACAAGTCATTGGAATTTTCATAAGCATTGCATTGAATTTATAGGTGGCTTTGGGTAATATGGACGTTTTAACAATATTGATTTTTTTTTTCAATTCATAATGCAAAATATTTTCCAGTGATTGGTGTCATCTTCAGTTTCTTTGTCAATATCATTATTTTCAATGTACCAGTCCTTCACTATCACTATAAATTTAACATCTTGGTTAAATTTATTCTAAATGTATCAGTGTTTTTGATGTTATTATAAATGGGATTATTTTTTAAAATAAATTGTTAATGCATAGAAGTGCTAATAATTATTGTATGCTGATTTTTGTATCCTGCCACTTTAATGAATTTTTGTTTTTGATGAAATAGTTTTTGGTGGAGTATTTAGAATTTTCTCTATATAAAACATGTCATCTGCAAGTAGAGATGATTTTCTATATTCCCTTCTGATTTGGAGTTGTTTCATTTCTTGCCTGATTTCTGTGTCTGGGATTCCCAGCAGGAGTGGTAAGAGTGGACATGTTGTCTTATTCCTGATCTTAGAGGAAAAGCCTTCAACCATTCATCATTGAGTATGATGTTAGCCTTGGGCTTAGAATACATAACCTTTATTATGTGGAGGTGTTTCTTCTATATCTAAGTTGTTGAGATTTTTAAATAATGAATGGATGCTGAATTTTCTTAATTTCATTTTTCTTTATTGTATTTTCTGTATATTTTGTGATCATATGATTTTTATCTTTTATTAATGTGATGTGTTACATTATTGATTTGCATATGTAGAAACATCCTTACATTCCAGGGATGAATTTTACTCCATCATGGTGTATGGTCCTAATGTGATATTGCATTTGGTTTTCTAGAAAGTGTTGAGACTTTTTTGCATCTACTAGAATGTGTTGAGACTTTTTTGCATATATTTTCTTTTTTTTTTTAAGATTTTATTTATTTGATAGAGAGATATCACAAGTAGGCAGAGAGGCAGGCAGAGAGAGGGGGAAGCAGGCTCCCCACTGAGCAGAGAGCCCAATGTGGGACTCGATGCCAGGACCCAGAGATCATGACCTGAGTTGAAGGCAGAAGCTTTAACCTACTGAGCTACCCAGGTGCCCCTGCATCTATTTTCATCAAGGGTGTTGACTTGTAGTTTTCTTGTAGTATCATTGTCTGGTTTTGGTATCAGGTTAATGGGGGCCTCATAAAATAAAATTAGATGTTTTCCCTTCTGTTTAATATTTTGAAAGAGTTTGAGAAGGATTGATGTTAATTCATCTTTAAATGTTTAGAATTCACCAGTGAAGACCTCCGGTCCCAGGTATTTCTATGTTGGGAGGATCTGATTACCAATTCAATCCCTTATTAGTTATCTGTCTGTTCATATTTTCTATTTCTTCATGATTCTGTCCTGATAGGTTGGTTGTATGTTTCTAAGAATTTATCCATTTCTTCCATGTTGTCCAGTTTGTTGGCTTAGTGTTGTTCATGGTAGTCTGTTATGATATTTTGGATTTCTGTAGTATCAGTTGTAATGTCTCCTCTTTTATAATTTTATTGATTTGGGTCTTTTGGTTTCTTGGTTAGTCTAGCTAAATGTCAAAATTATCTTTTCAAAGATAAATTTTACACTCTTTTATTTTGATTTCATGTTCTTTTTTTTGATATTTTATTTATTTATTTGAGAGAGAGACAGTGAGAGAAAGCATGAGAGGAGAGAAGGTCAGAGGGAGAAGCAGACTCCCTGTGGAGCTGGGAGCCTGATGGGGGACTCGATCCCTGTACTCCGAGATCATGACCTGAGCTGAAGGCAGCTGCTTAACCAACTGAGCCGCCCAGGAACCCGATTTCATGTTCTCTACCTCACTTATTTCTGCTCTAATCTTCATTCCTTTTTTTCTGCTAACTGTCCCAGAAAGTGTTTCATGAGCACTTGAGAAGGTGTATATTCTGCTGTTTGGAATGGAAAGTTCTGTTTATATCTGTTACGTCTGTTTAGTCCACAGTGTTGCTCAAACCTTGTTTCCTTATTGAATCTCTGTCTGGATCACCCATCTATTGTTGAGAGTCAGATATTAAATTCTCCAACTATTTATTATCATATTTGCTCTTTATTATTCCTTTTACTTCTGTTAGTGTTTGCTGTATATATTTAGGTGCTCCAATGTTGGGTGCACAAATATTTACAATCGTTGCATATTCTTGTGAGATTCTTGTAGGCAGCATATTGTGGGATCTTGCTTTTCTGTCCATTCAACCATTCTGTGTCTCCTCTTTAGAGAATTTAATCCATTTACATTAGAGTAATTGTTAAGAACTTAACTATTGCCATGTTGTTTTTTGTTTTGTAGATCCATTATTCTTTTCATCTTTCTATCTTCCTTTTATGACTTGATTATTTAGTCCTTCATCATAATCTTTTGTGTAACTACAGGATTTTCCTTTGTAGTTACAATGATACTTGGAAATCCACTTCTGGATATATATCTAAAGAAGATAAATTCAGTGTCCCAAATAGGTATCTGCCTCCCTTTGTTCATGGCAGCATTAGTTGCCAATTAGAATTGGAAACAGTTTGTCCACCAATAGACACCATCTTGAAGACATCACTCCAGAATTAGGTTTTCTATTGTAGTTTGATGTGAGCTTTTTTTGCACATCTCTTATTAATTACCAATATTGTTTTACAAGTCCACCAATACTAGATTACTATTCATGTTTATCTTAGAAGCATGGATTCTTTGCCAGCTTCAGAGATTTCTAAAGGTCAAGGCAACATGATTTGTTCTCTGGCCTTGCTGCTTCTGAATTTTAAGTATTGTCTCTAGGCCTATACATTTTCAGATTACAAATGCCTCAGATGTAACTAGGAATCCCAACCCATCAATCATCTACAATCATTCATCTCAGCCTTTTAAAAACAACTGTCACTGATCTTCCATGAGAGTCCTCTGGACTGTCATAGTGAAAAGAGCATCCTCCCTGCTCTCCATAAAAGACAGCCAGCTTAGTTTTAGTAGTAAACCATGGCTGTTTTCTTACATTGTTTGCTTTGTTTTTGAAAAGTGTAAGTACGCTCTAACATTGCATTTAATTCCTCAACACCGGCCTTTAAGTTTTGGTATATTCCTGACAGGTTCTAGTGATAGGTCAATGGACATTCCTATTTTTGTTAATATGTGTCATTATCTTTCTAGTTCCTGTTGGCCTTTTATTGAGCAGTTGAGAATTGGAAACATCAGAACTCACTCAAGTGTCAAAATTTCTTGAACCTAAGCTAAAATTGATTAGTAAAAGGTGTTGAGATTTAAGCATCATTTAAATAATTCATATTTTAATGCTTTAAAGCTTTACCACAAAATGAAAGATTCCTCCTAAAATGTATTTTGAATTATACTAAATTGTTCAAAAGCTTTTAATAATTTCCTTTTGAAAAGTGTTCATAAAAAACTTCATGAGATCTACAAAATGTCTCATTATTCCAGTTATATGGTACTTTTAAAAGCCTACTTATATCATGTTCTCTCTCCATCTTCTTATCTCTTCATTTCCCCTATTTGTACCCTAACATGACTCATCATATTTATAGATGAGCTCTGGAATTATAAAGAATGAAAATTTCTGTTATAAAATTATTTTTTTTTTGGTAAGTGAAGGAGAATCACCTTGGAAATAAGATGAATGTTTATCAGAGAGCAATATAATAGAAACGCAAAATTGTATGACTTCTCAGTTTAATTATTGATTATACATACATACTCTGGTGATAAAGTGCTCTGAGAATTAGCAATGTCCTAGGGAGGTGTCTGCTACCAAACCATTATAGATTTACAATAAAAAGATGTCTATGTCAAACAAGGTCAAAATTGTTCTATTCAGAGATGAAAATACTGTACTCCTAATTTGAATTTTATCTTTTCTTCGAGTTGAATGGAGAAAATAATTGGAAATAGTTCATAAAATAATGTAACAGTGAAAACTTCTTGAGAATAATCACATGTAAATTAAGTGGTTTGAGATACATGGTGACAGAAGCCATTTCAGTTCTGGCTCATATTAATAGTGTTGTGAAGGAATTTAACCTAACATTTATTCACACTAGGTTAGGTAGATGAAGATCAGGATAATCTCCCTAATAAGGCTTCTTTGGTTTCATGACTATGTATCAGGCATTGTGTTGGACATTTTGAAGGATATAAAAGAACAACATAAAGTCATGCCTAGGATTTGATTAGTTCTTAAAGGAAATAAGACATTCACATGACTAAATGCAACATCTTCTATTAATTGCTATCTTCTTAGTAAAAATTTTACAAATTTTTTCAAGATTGCTAGAAATTTTAAAAATTAGAAGTTTTAGAAATGTTTGCTTACTTTATAAAATATTAATAATATTGTCATTTATCAAGAGCCACTGACCTCCCATGAACTGTACTAATGTCTTATGTATATCTCTACATTTCACCCAATTTTAAAAAGAGTATTGTTCCCCTCAATGGATGAGAATATGCTTTTTAGAAATGTTAAATATGCATCCAAAAATGTAATAATCAGTTGTTGACTGAGATCTGTCAGACTTCCTACTAGGGACCCCTTCCTCAAGTTTCAGTGCTTTGATACAATGTAATTTTATTTCTTTTTCATGTAAGGGGCCCATATAGATACACTATTAGGGGGAAGTTTGTGATCCAGAAACCTGACTTTTTCCATTTTATTGCTCTGTCTGCCATCCCTGAGTGGGGCCTTAGAATTCCCTCTATTCAGTGGCAGAAGAAAAAAGACAAATGAACATATGAAATCCACTTTTAAAAGTTCTAACCAGAAAATGAGCCATGATACTTGTATTCTACTAATGAGACTAACATGGCCACACCCAGTACCATTGTGTGGAAAGACCTAGAGATGTACTTATTCCCAGAAATAGTCCCACACAGCAGAAGGCAGAGTACAATTTTTTTTTTTTGGTAGAGAATCATCTCCAGGAGACCCTTAATGCCATGTTAATTCTGCATTACTGTACTGTCTCTAATAGTGTGTAAGTGCTATTTGATTTAATTTCTGTTTAGATATTTTACTCAATCTGAAAATTTTACCCTATAGATATTTAATTGCAGTTCATTAATTGCATACCATGATATGATAGTGAAAAGTCTCAGGAGCAATATTTTGATACAGTAAATCTATCTAACTTCATATATGCAATTAACATTCCCATGAACATTTATAACTCCTCCTGTTAAGGAATTGTTTTTAATAGCCTTACAGAATCCTACCAATATTTACCCTCCAGAATTAAAAATAAATAAATAAACCTCCTCAACCTTAGATGTCATCCTAGTAGACAAAAAAACTTCACATTTCTGGCCAAATATATCATTTTAATCTTTCTTAAATCAAAAATTCCACCATTCCTTACCAGTGATGTTAATGATTCAAAAGTTCTTGTTATTAAAAAAGGACAAGAAACAAAACAAGATAAATGAACTCATATTTAATTTTTCTGAGTTTACAAAGTGTGAAATCTATATATTATATGTATATGACTGGATACTATTTTACTACTATATATGTACATATACATATACAGACATATAAAGACTGGTTACTATTAATTGAATTGAAGGGTTTTCTGTGACCTAACTATACTTAGAGAAAATATAAGAATCTACAACTAAAGGAATCATACTTGGAAATCATGTTTGATAAAAATTGCCTTCATCACCTAATCACTTGGTATTTTTCCACATGCCCAATTTAAGGAATATTTTACCTTAATGTCTTTAATGATATTATATAGTGTGTGTGTGTGTGTGTGTGTGTGTGTGTGTGTGTAATGTATTAATAAGTAATTACAGAACCCTCTTTTTAAGTAATCTCTATTGTCCAACATGGGGTCTGAACTTACAGCCCCAAGGTCAAGAGCCACACATTCTACCAACTGAGCCAGCTAGGCAAATCAGGACACTCTTTTATTCACTAATTGGGCCAAGAAATAGAACTTTATCAGACATCTCAGAAACATCTTCATGTGTCCCATCCTAATTGTGCCATCTTCTTACTGTAATATTTATCATCCTGATTTTAATTCTGTTGTATTCCTTTATGATTTTATCATACAAATGTGCATCTTACACAATATGATTCAATCTTGCTCATTAAAGTCCTATCTATAAGTCAATGTATATGTTTCCTTGTAATTCATATATTGAGGAACTGAGGTTATCTGACCTACAGATTCTTGTGTGTGTGTGTACAGGTGTGTGTGTGTGTGTGTGCACGCGCGTGTGCCAATTATCTAATAATCAGTTCAACAGGACACTCTGCTATCTGTATTTCCTACAATTTGTTGCTGGGTGCAGAGGCTGAAATGACATGGATTTTTGATGCCTTTGTTAAAAACATAAATGAAACTTAGTTCTCTCAAGAGACACCTGATAGCAACAGTCTCTTCAGAGCTTAAACGAATTCATGGGGTTAAAAAAAGTGATATGCTAACATTTTGTTTTCATTGTTTAGTTGAATACTTAAATGAGAAAATGTTTCTTCTTACCATATTTGTTTAACCAATAATGCAGTTAATTTGGGCCTTGTGATGCTCATTACAATGGATTATTTCTTTCTGGATCTTTCAGTGGAAAGAACTAGAAAATACATTTTTAAATTTTTATTTATTTTTTAAATTTCTTTTCAGTGTTCCAGAATTCATTGTTCATGCACCACACCCAGTGCTCCATGCAATATGTGCCCTCCATAATACCCACTACTAGGCTCACCCAACCTTCCTCCCCCTTACAAAAGCCTCAGTTAGTTCCTCAGAGTCCGCAGTCTCTCATAGTTTATCTCCCCCTCCAATTTTCCCCAACTCTCTTCTCCTCTCTATCTCCCCGTATTTTCTTTGTTATTCTTTATGCTCCACAAATAATTGAAACTATGTGATAATTGGCTTTCTCTGCTTGATTTATTTCACTTAGCATAATCTCTTCCAGTCCTGTCCATGTTGCTACAAAAGTTGGGTATTCATCCTTTCTGGTGGAGGCATAATACTCCATAGTATATATGGACCCCATCTTCCTTATCCATTTGTTTGTTGAAGGGCATCTTGGCTCTTTCCACAGTGTGGCATCTGTGGCCATTGCTGCTATGAACATTTGGGTGTAGATTGTCCTTCATTTCACTACATCTGTGTCTTTTGGAGTAAATGCCCCCCGTAGGACAATTGCAGGGTCATAGGCTAGCTCTGTTTTTAATTTTTTGAGGATTTTCCACACTTTTCTCCAAAGTGGCTGCACTAACTTGCATTCCCACCAACAGTGTAAGAGGGTTTTCCCCTTTCTCCACATCCTCTCCAACACTTGTTGTTTCCTGTCTAGTTAATTTTGGCCATTCTAACTGGTGAAAGGTGGTATCTCAATGTGGTTTTGATTTGAATCTCCCTGATGGCTAGTGATGATGAACATTTTTTCATGTGTCTGCTAGAAATTTGTATGTCTTCATTGTATAAGTGTCCGTTCATGTCTTCTGTCCATTTTTTGACACGATTATCTCATTTGTGTGTGTTGAGTTTGAGGAGTTCTTATTAGATCTTGGATATCATCCCTTTGTCTGTGGTGTCACTTGCAAATATCTTTTCCCATTCCATGTGTTGCCTCTTTGTTTTGTTGAATGTTTCCTTTGCTGTGCAGATGAAGTCCAGAAAGTTCATTTTAGCTTTTTTTTTCCTTTGCCTTTGGGGACATATCTTGAAAGAAGTTGCTGTGGCCAATGTCGAAGAGGTTACTGCCTATGTTCTCCTCTAGGATTCTGATGGATTCCTGCCTCATGTTGAGGTCTTTTATCCATTTTGAGTTTATTGTTGTGTATGGTGTAAGAGAATGGTCAAGTTTCATTCTTCTAAACATAGCTGTCCAATTTTCCCAGCACCATTTATTGAAGAAACTGTCTTTTTACCACTGTATATTTTTTCCTGCTTTGTCAAAGATTACTTGACCATAAAGTTGAAGGTCCATATCTGGGCTCTCTAGTCTGTTCCACTGGTCTATGTGTCTGTTTTTGTGCCAGTACCATGCTGTCTTGGTGATCACAGCTTTGTAGTAAAGCTTGAAATCAGGCAACGTGATGTTCCCAGTTTTGTTTTTCTTTTTCAACATTGCCTTAGCAATTCAGGGTCTCTTCCATACAAATTTTAGGATTGTTTGTTCCAGCTCTTTGAAAAATGCCAGTGGAATTTTGATTGGGATGGCATTGGAAGTGTTGACTTCCCTAGGCAGTATAGACATTTTAACAATGTTTATTCTTCTGATCTATGAGCATGGAATTGTCTTCCATCTTTTTATATCTTCTTCAATTTCTTTCATGAGTGTTCTGTAGTTCCTTGAGTACAGATCCTTTACCTCTTTGATTAGGTTTATTCCCAGGTATCTTATAGTTTTTGGTGCTATAATAAATGGAATCAGTTCTCTAATTTCCCTTTCTGTATTTTCATTGTTAGTGTGCAAGAAAGCAACTGACTTCTGTAGATTGATTTTGTATCCTGCCACGTTACTGAATTGCTATATGAGTTCTAGTAGTTTGGGGGTAGAGTTTTTGGGTTTTCCATATAAAGTATAATGTCATCCGTGAAGAGAGAGAGTTTAACTTCTTCATTGCCAATTTGAATACCTTTTATTTCTTTTTCTTTGATTGCTGTTGCTAGAACTTCTAACACTGTGTTGAACAAGAGTGGTGAGACTGGGCATCCTTGAGTTTTCCTGATCTCAAAGGGAAGATTGTCAACTTTTCCTTATTGAGGATGATATTTGCTGCAGGTTTTTCATAGATTTTATGAAGTTGAGGAATGTTCACTCTATCCATATACTTTGAAGCATTTTAATCAGGAACGGATGCTGTATCTTGTCAAATGCTTTTTCTGCATCAATTGAGAGGACCATGTGGTTCTTCTCTCTTCTCTTATTGATTTGTTCTATTACATTGATTTGCAAATGTCAAACCATCCTTGCAACCCAGGGTTAAATCCCATCTGGCCATGGTGGATAATCTTTTTAATGTACTGTTGTGTTGGATCCTATTAGCTAGGATCTTGTTGAGAATCTTGGCATCCTTATTCATCAGAGATATTGGTCTGAAATTCTCCTTTTTGGTGGGGTTGTTGCCTGTTTTGGGGATCAGGGTAATACTGGCTTCATAAAAAGAGTCTAGAAGTTTCCTTCTGCTTCACTTTTTTGAATCATTCAGGAGAATAGCTATTATCTCCTCTTTGAAAGTTTGGTAGAATTCCCCAGGGAATCCAACAGGTTCTGGGCTCTTGTTTTTTGAGAGGTTTTTGATCACTGCTTCAATCTTGTTACTAGATATTGGTCTATTCAGGTTGTCAATTTTTTCCTGATTCACTTTTTGAATTTTTTAGGTTTCCAGGAATGCATCCATTTCATCTATGTTGCTTAACCTATTGGCATATAACTGTTGATAATAATTTCTGATGATTGTTTCTATTTCCTTTGTGTTAGTCGTGATCTCTCCCTTTTCATTCAGAATTTTATTAATTTGGATCTTTATCTTTTATTTTGAATTAGTTTGGCCAACGGTTTATCGATCTTATTGATTCTTTCAAAAAACAGCTTCTAGTTTCGTTGAAACTAGAAGTTTAGGTTGAAACTATTCTATTGTATCTCTAGTTTCTATCTCATTGATTTCTGCTCTGATCATGATTATTTCCCTTCTTGTGTGTGGGGTTGGCTTAATTTGTTCTTGATTTTCCAGTTCTTTAAGGTGTAGAGACAGCTGGTGTATTCTGGATTTTTCAATTTTTTTGAGTGAGGCTTGGATGGTTATGTATTTCTCCCTTAGGACTGCCTTTGCTGTATCCTATAGGTTTTGGACCAAATTGTCTTTATTCTCATTGGTTTCCATGAATTGTTTAAGTTCTTCTTTGATCTCCTGGTTGATCCACGCATTCTTAAGCAAGGTGGTCTTTGGCTTCCAGGTGTTTGAATTCCTTCCAAACTTTTCCTTGTGGTTGAGCTCCAGTTTCAAAGCATTGTGATCTGAGAATATGCAGGGAATAATGTCAGTCTTTTGGTATCAGTTGAGGTCTGACTTGTGACCCAGTATGTGGTCTATTCTGGAGAAAGTTCCATGTGCACTTGAGAAGAATGGGTATTCTATTGTTTTAGGGTGGAATGTTTTGTATACATATATGAGGTCCATCTGGTCCAAGGTGTCATTCAATGCTCTTGTTTCTTTATTGATTTTCTGGTTGGATGATCTGTCTATTACTGAGAGTGGCATGTTATGACTCCCTACTATTAAAGTATTCATAGCAATATTACTCTTTATCTTGATTAACAGTTGTCTTATGTAGTTGGCTGCTCCCATATTGGGGGCATAAATATTTACAATTGTTAGATTTTTTTGGGTGGATAGACCCTTTAAGAATGATGAGTGTCTTTTTTTAACTCTGTCTACAGTCTGTAGTTTAAAATCTAATTTATCTGGTATGAGAATCACTACCCCAGCCTTCTTTTGAGGCCCATTGGTATGCTTCTCCATCCCTTCACTTTCAATCTGGATTTATTCTTAGGTTCAAAATGGGTCTCTTGTAGACAACGTATGGATGGATCCTGTCATTTTATCCAATCTGCAACTCTGTGCCATTTTATGGGAGCGTTTAGGCCATTCACGTTGGGAGTGATTATAAAATGCATTCTTTTTAAAGATTTTATTTACTTATTTGACATACAGAGATCACAAGTAGGCAGAGAGGCAGGCAGAGAGAGAGGGGGAAGCAGGCTCCCTCCTGAGCAGAGAGCCTGATGCGGGGCTCTATCCCAGGACCCCAAGATCATGACCTGAGCAGAAGGCAGAGGCTTAACCCACTGAGCCACCCAGGTGCCCCTAAAATGCATTTTTAAAGATAAGGTACCTTGATACCTATATTTAGTATTTAGTTATATGATATTAAATATTAGGCTTATCTCATTAAAAGAAGTAATGAAGGAATTGTTATAAAAAATCATAAGGTAACATACAAATTCACACTGATTTTGCAAAATCAAAACACATAATTCCTCATATAACTGTATTCCTATATTGGGTCTCCATTCTTCCTTGAGAACACTCATTCTCACTAATACAGAGAACAGAAAATTAAGTCTCATAATCACTCATTTGCTTTAACCCATATAACACATACATCAGTTTCAGAATAAAATATTTCCAGTTTTATTGAAATACAAATGACCTATGATATTGTATAAGTTTAAAGTATACAATAGTTTAGTTTTTTAATAACAATATTTATAATACCATAACAAATCATAGTTACTGAAAACAGGTAAATTTGTGTATATTCAATCTCCATTCTCACCTCATTCTTTAATGACAGTACTGTAGCTTCATTGTCAGAGCATGTAACCAACTATATTACTCTCTCCTTTGTAAACTGGTAAGGGCTCTTTTTATCTTTTTCAGTAATAACATATTTAATGTTCAGTCTCAGTGTTTCTGTTGATGTCTTTCTCTTCTTTTGGTTGCATGAGGCTCAGTCTCTAGGAGATTAACAAATCTCCTAGATATTGTTTCCCTGAGTTCTTATGTGTTGATAATAGCTTTTCTGTGTCCTTTCTACTTGAAGACAGTTTTTGCTAGATATAAAACTCTTGTCTCACGTGGTATTTTCTTGCATACTCCAATTTCCCTGGCATGAGGCAACACTGTCTAAAAGTCTGAGATTCTAACTTTTTTAATTCTTCATGATGTGTCTCATTTGCCTACATGCCTAAAAATATATATTTTTGTATATATTTTTTAAGGACTTTATTTGTCAGAGAGCGAGCAAGCAAGCACAGGCAGACAGAGTGGCAGGCAGAGAGAGAGGGGGAAGCAGGCTCCCTCCTGAGCAGAGAGCCCGATGTGGGACTCAATCCCAGGACGCTGGGATCATGACCTGAGCAGAAGGCAGCTGCTTAACCAACTGAGCCACCCAGGTGTCCCTATTTTTGTATATTTTTAAAGCTTAGTAACGGTAGTTTAGAATGCTTTGATGCTGGTCATTCTGGCTTAAAATTCTCAAGTACTTGGGGTGCTCTTAGAGTACACAGGGTTTTTTTTTTTTTCCTGTCTTTCTAAACTTTTTATTGAATTATGGTTTGCAGCTTATTCTTTTTTTTCTTTTTTTT
>PISX010014691.1:0-52149 GCA_004024625.1 Mellivora capensis
GGTTCAATCCCAGGACCCCAAGATCATGACCTAAGCCAAAGTCAGACACTCAACCAACTGAGCCACTCAGGAACTCTGGATTGACTTCATTTTTTGACGGTAGCAGAATATTCTGTAGAATGACTGGGATATAGTTTACGTAACGTTTCTCCTGGATCCCTCTCTTATTTTCAGATTCTTGACATTTATAAATAATGCTGCAATGGACATCCTTGTAGAGCTACCTGCAAAAACTTTTGTGGGTAAATTTTATATGCTAAACTCAAATCGATGTTTAAAATATCTTAAGAGATCATTTAGGCTTGGATTATAAAAACTGCACATTCAGGCCATAAGAGAGGTATATCCCTGAGGTTATTTATCTTAGCAATACATGCGAGGCAGGAAAAGAACGTTTGCCTTTCTGCACTGCCAAGTTCTAGAGTCAACATGGCAGAGGAGAGCAGTACAGGAAAGCTACACTTTTCTTCACTTCTAGAGTCAACGCATCAGGGATATTTCTGTCCCTGGGTGACCAGAAATGGCCCAGGAACTTGTGAATTTAAAGCACTTTTTCTTGTCCTCAAGCTTACTCACTGCGTCTGTCCTTTGCTCCAAGCAAGGAGGAGATCTGAGACAAAAATAGACAAGTGCCTCTTGTGGAACCGAACTGATACCCTGCCTGAAAAAGCTCGAGAATGCATGTTAAAAAACTGCTTAATATGTAGTACAGTAAATACAGATGATATCGCATGTAAAATTTCCATTGGGATGAAAGGGTTATATCTTGTCTTCCAGTTTCCCTTCTCAGAGGGAGCCACTGTTGTTACTTATGAAAATTTGAGAGAAGGATTTCCCAACCTTGGCAATGTTGACATTTTGTTCTGGATCATTTCTTTGCTGTTAGGGAGGAGGAGCTGTTCTCTGCACTATGGGACGGGTAGTAGCATCCCGGGCTTCTACCCACCAGAAGCCTATAGCCTCTTCCCACTAGACGGCCCTTCCAGTCGTCTCCAGATATTATCAGATGTTCTTCCTGTTGAAAACCACTGGTCTAGGGGTGCCTGGGTGGCTCAGTGGATTAAAGCCTCTGCCTTCGGCTCAGGTCATGATCCCAGGGTTCTGGGATCAAGCCCCATAGCGGGTTTTCTGCTCAGGGAGCCTGCTTCCTCCCCTCTCTCTCTGCCTGCCTCTCCGCATACTTGTGATCTCTGTCTATCAAATAAATAAATAAAATCTTAAAAAAAAAACCACTGGTCTAGACAGACAGGCAGACAGACACACACAAACAACATTACTATATTATTAATTATGTATATATCATATAGTGAAAGTTGGGACTGAAGAGTCTTAATGTGAACATCTTTTTTTTTTTTTTAAGATTTTATTTATTTATTTGAGAGAGAGACAGAATGAGAGCAAGTGAGCCTGAGAGGGGAAAGGTCAGAGGCAGAAGCAGACTGCCAGCTAAGCAGGGAGCCCGATACAGGATTCGATCCCAGGACTTCAGGATCATGACCTGAGCCAAAGGCAGTTGCTCAGCCAACTGAGCCACCCACAATAAGTATAGAGTTTCTCATTGAATTTAATCTTGGTTATTGAATTTTTAAAATGGTCTATACCTAGTGCTTAAGGAAAAAAACTATTTGAAAACATTTAATTTAATGAGGTTATACTATTTCTTTTTACACTGTAGCTTGAATTAATGTATTTTATATTCTTGTGTAGTCTAACATAACTCAGATTTCTACATACCTTAAAACCACAGATGGCAGGTGCTGTTGGAATTGCATCTTCTCTAACAGTTGTCAATAACTTTGGAATATATATATATATATATATATATACACACACATATATATATACACACACAGTATATTTTTATAGTATATACTATAGTATGTACTGAATATATATACTGAATATATTCTCTTACACAATTGTACTATATGTCATTTACCCAATCTCACCTTTATAGGTATTCATTTCTTTTTTGAATTATTTTGCTGCTATAAGCAGTTCTGCAATGAATATACATATTTCTATGGGTAAGATTCTTAGATATGGAATTGCTGGTTCAAGGGTATGTGCATGTAAAATTGTGACCGATATTAACCAAATTGCCTCTCAAAGAGATTGTGCCCATTTTCGCTCTAACAATATATGAGGGTACCTGTTTCTATATGCCCTTGCCAATGCAGTGTGTTAACAAACCTTTTCATGTTTTTAAATCCAAACGATGAAAAAAATGGAGTCCTTCTATAACTTCAGCTTTGCCACTGTGTTCCATTCTAGAACAGGTATTCTGATAAGAAGTTGCTCAAGAATTCACCCTTTTGCAGATCCAAAGGCCAGGACACAGAATGCTAGGGAAGAATTTTGCTGAACCTCTTCAGTCTTTTATTTGGCAGGCTGAGTTCAACTTACCCAAACTGCTGAACATTTGCAAACGCTTCTCAAGGAGAGGACCCAGCCCCTTAAAACAGTGTGCTTCATTCACAAGCAGCATGATTTCTGGAAAGATTTGTATATGTTAAATACTTTGTTGCTATTTTCTCTACTATTCACCCTCTCGGTGTTGAGAGGTGCTGTCTGCTTTAATCTCTGTGCCCAATTACAGATATACGTGATCAAATAAAGTCAAGACTAGAATCAAGCCTCATAAAAATCTTGCCTACAGCATGTACCAAAAAAAAGACAGTCGTGCCAAGGCTATGCAGGCCAAGTGAAGCCAGGGGTTGTGCAATTACCCAGCAGAGGTTGAAATTTCTGACAAAAACAGGGACCTCATTGAAAACGTAAACATAAAAATGAAGCTTCATTAAAAAAAGGGGGGGAGCATTTTGATACTTCTCTAATATGAACATTGAAAACCATGGCTTCTGACCTCCAGTATTTCCTTCCTCTGTAAAGCCCAGGATAAAATAGATTTTCCATTCTCAGATTTTCTGGGTTGGTCACTTTGGCTCTAACTTAAACCAAGTTTTCAAGCAGTTGCATCAGACCAAAATGTTCCACACTTTGCTGTTGCCTGATTGAAGACAAAGATCCATTCTTTTTACTCAGGGAACATTTATCCAAGCCTACTATGTGTTAGGTCCTCAGCTAGACTCCCACCAAGCCAATAATCCATAAAATGTCTTGGGGTTGGTGTCAGGCCTCATGTTAAAGAAGACCATCTGAGAGGAGAGGTTGAAAGCCAAGAGTATGGAGAAGCTTTGCCAGTTTGCCCAGAGGCCCACAGAACCACGAGCAGGAGCTCTTGTGGTTTATCAGAGTGCAGTGAGGGCTCAGTTAACAGAGCAGTGACAAGAGCTGGGCTCTGTCCACCCCATGCAGGGCCATATGGGGGCTGCACTGGGGAGCAGGGTGAACCAGGAAGAGCCGTGGGAGAAAAGTTTTATAGTAACAGAAGGGTGAGATGCCCCTGGTTCTTACAGGAGAATGTGATTTGTGTGTTGGATAATTGTGTGGACCAGCAGGGATACGAAACCTATTAGGTTCAGGACCCGGTTGGGTCTGGCTGATGAAGGAGCTAACTTGGGCAGTGGGCATGTACATCTGGTGAGAACCGGGAACTCATGGTTAGGACTCTGGGAGGGTCAAAGATGTCAAGGTAGCACATGGTACTTCGTGCCGGCTGGGTTTCTTACTGAAATTTTGTGTCTCTTTGCCCTTGGGAGCCCAGGGTTAGCACTGAGAGGAGTGACCGAATTCCTACAACAGATAGTCTAACTATAAGCCTACAATCAACACCTGCTGCTCAGATGTTGTGATGTCTATTTTCTTTCTGTCTGCCTGGGATTTGGCCTCCTTCTTCAGATAATGACAAACCAATTGTGGGGAATTATAACCCTTATTTTCAGTCCATTTGGACATGGAGTTTTGGTGAGTTCAACCCCCAGCCAGGACTCTGGGAGAGGCTAGTGACCTGAAAGTGACCAATCAGAGCTTTCTATCCACCCCCCCCCCCAGTGATTGGATCAGAACCAGTCATGTGACCTAGGCCAGGCTCACCTTTGGGATATTGCAAATAAAATTTAAAGAAAGCTTTTCCGAACGGGAAATTGTCTTAGTTCCTTCAGGCTGACATAGCAAAATATCATAGACTTGGTGTCTTATAAATAATAAAATTTTTTTCTCACTGTTCAGGAGACTGGCAAATCCAAGATTAATGTCTGGACAGATTCAGTGTCTGGTGAGAGCCCATTTCATAGGCTGCTGGATTCACTCTACCCTTGCATGGCTGAGGTAGCAAAGGAGTCCTCTTTCCTAAGGGCACTAATCTCATTCATGAGGGACCCACCCTCAATATCCTATCATTTCCCAAAGACCCTACTCACCTCCTAATACCATTGCACTGGGTATTAGATTTCACAGCATGCATTTTGGGGCACAGAACTGGGTAAATGAGGAGAGAGAGAATGGATTTGTAATTTTTAGCTTCCAATCCAGCAATGCTGGAATTGGAAATACTCCCGAATCTTTCAGTCAAACAAGTCAACAAATTCTCCCTCTTTTAATTTTTAGCTTAAATTGATTTGACTTGGGTCCCTGTCACTTGAAGCTAAAAACTGCTGACTAACATTCTGACAGTTGCCTCTCTTGCACCTTTTGAATGAGAAGGGAACAATTTGGGCTTGCATGTTGGGAATTTAATTTATTGCTCTTTTATTACTGTTTTACCTAGATAACACAAGACACCAATGGCTTACCAACCTTCCTGAGGCCCCAACTTTCCTCCAGCCATAATGGCCCTCTTTCTGTTCTTTGGACAAAATAAGCTCAGTCCCATCTTGGGGGACTTTATCCTACTTTCTGCCTGAGACCCTCTTCCCCAGGTCTTCTTTTGTTCGGCTCCTTTGTCACCCAGCTATGTGTCACTGCCTCAGAGAAGCCTTCCCTGAACCTCCAGCTAAGGTATCTACTCCATTACTCTAGTGGCATGTTCTTGTGTTACTTTTGTCATGGTCCTTATCATTATCATCTGACACTTTCTTGTTTATTTATTTTTTATTGTCTGTCTACATGACTAGAAACTTCATGAGAACATGGATCTTCTCTGTAGTCCCAGGACTTAGCAAGGGGCCTGGCACCTGTAAGAGCTCAGGAAAAGTTTGTGGAATGCATCAGGAAACAACCACATGCATAGCTACGACTGACGTGGGTACATGTAGGTGCTTCTGTGGGGGCTTTATGTAGATTACTTGATCCTCAAAATAACTTTTCATCCAGAAATCAACCTTTGGAGAGCTTGAGAAATTTGCCCAAAGTTACATGCCTGGGAAATGGCAAAGGTGTGATTAAAACAAAGAACATTTTGACTCTACAATGCGTGACCTTACCTCTTCAGTGACTCCCAGATTTGTCCCAGTCTTCTAAAGTTCTGACAGATAAAAATCCTTGCTAGATTTTAAGTTGCAGTTTGGGAATGATTTGTATAATGTGGCCATCACAGAGAGAACTGACTCTGCTATGAGATCTTGAGGGACATATAGGTCTAGAACAGGTCTAAATGGACATCCTATTAGACATGGTAGAGCCTGGCAATTCTCGGGATGCATATTGAAAGAAATTACTAGGGGGAACTAGGACCATTGCAGTCTTTAGAAGAAACATCTATGACAGAACTACACAAGCAAAGCGGACAATAGAGAGAGATCATGATTGCATATGCATGGGGTAGACATGAATGGGATACTGGGGAGGGTAGTGAAATGTACCTCCTCTTTGGATGGAATGTAGAAAGTGAACAGAATAAGCTCAAGGTTTGGAATGACTATAATTGACAAGTGAGTGTATTGTTAGTTGTGGAGAGAATCACAAAGTCTGAATAAACTCAGTGCAGAAGATAAAAAAATACAGTATAACAAAATGACAACATATAATAGAAATCTAAAGACTTATTTGAAGTTCAATTGCATAAAACATCCAGCTGTCAAAGATTCCATTTCGTACGTTTTTAAAAAGTTTGTTTAATCTTTATGTAGACTTTGACCACATAAGAATACAAATTGAGCAAAGGGAAGTTCTTTTATCCCCTTCTTTGAGAACCTGAATTCATCCTTTTCATCATCAGGCATTCGAGAATAAAAGCCCACATGATATTCAAATAAGAAAAGTGAAAACAACATTTTTAAGTCCTGAAAAAGATGTAATGGGTAACGTTGGAAGTTAAACATGTGTGGTGTGTGTGTCTGTGTGCATGTGTGTATGTGTTTTACATTTTGATATTTTGCAACAACCACGTGGCAGCCATGGACCCTATTGCTTTGTGTAGTAACTGGAACCATTTTATCTTCTGTGTTTTCTTTTCCTCTTAATTCAGAACAATGACCATCTCAAAACATACATAAACATTTCACCAACAGTTCTGATGTTGGCCAGTTTGAAGTTAAGCCTCCTAATGTAAGATACTGTAAAAATGTTTTCTACCAGGTATATGATTTCCAGATGACCGTTATTATTGTGGAGTTGAGTAAATGATAGGATACTAAAATATTCTCTCACCTAAAAAATTTTTTATCTTAAAATGATTTTAGACTTACCCAAAAGTTGTCAACATCATACAGAGCTTTCACCCGGCTTCCTCCAGTGTTATCTTACATAAGGATAGTGCAATTATCAAAACCAGGAAATTAGCATTGGTGTAATATTATTAACTACAGGCTTTATACGAATTTTGCCAGTTTTCTCACTACGGTCTCTTTTTTGCACCAGGATCCAATCCTGAATCCTATTTTGCATGTAGCTGTCAGTTATTTAATAGAATGTCCCTCAATTTGTGTTTGTCTGATGTTCTTACACGATTAGATTCAGGTTATAACCTTTTGGCAAGAACGCCAAAGAAGGGATGTGCCCCTCTCATTGCACATGCCACGGGGTCCAGGAAGTCCATATACTTTGTTACTCCTTTACTTGGTTAAGGTGGTGTCTGCTGGGCTTCTCTATTGAGAAGTTACTATTTTCCTGTTTGTAATTAATGTCTTACAGGGAACTACTTTGAGACTATCTGAATGTCCTGTTTCTCATCACCCTTTACCCACTAATTGTTGCATCTACTAGTAGTTCTTGCCTGCAACAGGTTGTTAACTGTGGTGTTTCCATAAAGGGGTTTACGTATTGCTCCCATTCCTTCTGCATTTTCCCCCCATGGGAATTCTCCTGTAAGCAAGATCTGTACTTCTTCCCTTGTTTATTTATTCAATCAATTATTTATATCAGTATGAGCTCATGGATATTTATTTTATTCTATAGGTTATACCCAATGCTAGTGTTATTTGTTACTCAAATTAGGGTAGTTTTTGCCATTGGCAGTGTCTCTTTGACAGGCCCCCACCATTTTTTGAGCAAATCCTTACTTTCTGGCACCATAGGTTTACCTAGTTTGTTTTCCTTTCCCAGTCCTGGAATCAACCATCTCTCCAAGGAGCTCTGGCTCCTTTTACTGGGAAATGGCATTTAGTTATTTATTTTAAAGATTTTATTTACTTGAGAAAGAGAGAGAGAGAGAGAAGAGAGAGAGAGAGAACGAGCGTTGGAGCATGCATGAGCCGGGAGTGGGTAGAGGGAGAGGGAGAGTTAGAAGCGGACCCTGCTGAGCAGGGAGCCTGACATGGGAATTGACCCCAGGACCCCAAGATCATGACCTGAGCTGAAGGCAGATGCTTAACCAACTGAGCCACCCAGGAACCCCTGGAAAATAGTATTTCGATCTGAGTGCTCATCATGGAACTTGGAATAGAAAAAGAATGCCCTAGAGGTCTCTCTCTTCGCACACATACAGTAATGATTTTAACTCTAAAACACCTGTGATGTTCAGCATGAAGTGGATTATGTTTTTGTCTTTAAGTTTAATTTAAAATACGGAATCTTGATTTTCTCAAATATTTACACGTCATTAAATCTTGTGTCAGGTTTACAAGTAAAATATACAAGTAAAGCAAATGACTTTACAAGTAAGATGTAGTTTTTATGTGTGATATTTCTAAAAAAGACACAAAGTTAAATTTGGAGAATTCACTAATTTGGGGTAACACATTAAAAACCTTCCATTTCATTTTACATCTCTTTAAAAATTCAAGTATAGTTGACACAGAATATGACACTTCAGGTGCACTACACAGTGATTCAATATCTCTATACATATGTCATCATACGACACTGTTACAGTATCATTGACTATATTCCCTACGCTGTACCTTTCATCCTCGGGACTTATTTATTCCGTAAATGGAAGCCTGTACTTCCTACTCCTCATCACCCATTTTGCCCATTTCCCCACGTCCCTCCCCTCTGGCAACCATTAGTTTGTTCTCTATGTTCTCTACTTGTTTATTCACTTGTTTTGCTTTTTAGATTCCACATATACATGAAATCATATGGGATATGTCTTTCTCTGACTTATTTCTCTTGGCATTAATGCCCTCTAGGTCCATCCTGTTGTTGCAAATGGCAAGATCTCATTCTTTTTATGGCTGAGTAATGTTCCATTATATATACACCTTCTTTATCCATTCATCTACTGATAGACACTTAGGTCTCTTCCATATACTATTGTAAATAATGCTGCACTAAACACAGGGGTACATATATCTTTTCAAATTAGTGTCTTCTTTTTCTCTGGGTCAATACCCAGCAGTGTAATCACTGGATCACATGGTATTTTTACTTTTTAATTTTGGGAGGAAACTCCATACTCTTTCCCCCAGTGGCTGTGCCAATTTGCATTCCCACCAACAGAGCACAAGGGTTCCTTTTTCTCCATGTCCTTACCATCACTTGTTATTTCTTGTCTTTTTGATTCTAGCCATCCAGACAGATGTAAGGTGATATCTCTTTGGGGTTTTGATTTGCATTTTCCTGACACTGAGTGATGCCGAGCATCTTTTCATGTGTCTTTTCCACCTGAAAACCTTCCATTTTTAATATGTACTCATACAAGACAGACTTCATGAAAAATATTTGAGACACTTTGCCAGGTCGACACCATATTTAATAAATATTAACTTTGTGTAAGTGTCAGGGACACAAGATGGAACATGGCATGGTTCCTATCTTCGAGCAGCTCACAAATTATAAATCCTTTGAGGTTTCCCTGGTTGAGATAACCTTGCTTTTTTCTATTTAATCCATTCTTTTTACTGTCCATCCCTCTCATCATTCTTCTACTCCATAAGCTATTTCCCTTTTTCTCCAGCCCTTATACTTCAACTTCAAAATTCTGATTAAATTTCTCCTCCTCCAGAAAGCCCTCCCTGAATTATCTGGTCTCATCTAATTATATCTTTTTCCAACCCCACAAGGCTAAGGACACTTTTATCCCACTTTTATTCAACATAAACAGCATGGAACTCATCACCCTCTGCTTGTCCAGCCCCCTCCAGTAGTGTCCCCACCTAAACGGAGCCCTTCGAGCCCAAACCAGAAACCTGGGGACAAAGAGAAACTCCTCTACCTTCCCTAACCCCTCATTCAGCAAAAGCAAGCAGGTCAATTCTACCTTTCAGCTATCCTCCTTTGCTTTGTTCCTCCTCTCTCCTATCAGGTAACTGTCTTCATTTAGGTCCTTTTTCTTCCTTACCTCAGTTACCATCTGTCTTGAGTGAGTCTCTTTAAAAGCAGATGCCAAAACAAGGATTTCGGTGTGGATTTTTTATTTGGAAGGTGATCCTGGCAAGGGCTCTAAGGGATTGGGGGTGTGAGATAGGGGAGATGAGGAGAGACAATAAAAAGTGGCTGAGTGGGTCACCACAGAGGACAACTGGGGCCCAATCCACTGTGACCCCTCTCCCCACCCTTGAGAGACTTTGGGGAGCATGCTTCAGAACTGTCTTCCTGAGGCATGAGGAAGTTGGGGTATCTGTCTACTGACCCAAGCCCTCTCCTAGGGCCTAAGTATGCCCTCGACAGAGACACACAGGAAGGCATCAGCATGAGTGGAGACAGTCTGTGGAGATCTCTGGGGATGGGAACTATTTGCGTGGGGTGCTGTCACAGCAGTGGCCATGCCTCCTAACTGGTCATCCTGCCTCCAGTCTTGGTCTCTCTCACCAACTCCCAACTACTGCCCTAAGTGATCCTTCCAAAATGTCAAATAGATCAGACTATTCCACCATTTGAAATTTGTCAGTATTTCCCTTTGCTTTCAGAAAGAAATCCAAAGGCCTAGCTGGATTTGCTAAGATTTTGTACTGTCTCACTCTTCCAGCCTTTTCTCCTACCACTTCTGGGCACTTAATCCAGAGTCCAGGCCTCAGGCACATGATATTAGCCATGGTTTCTCTCTTGAGCCACACTCATTGCATACAGCACTCCTTCTGCCTAAAGGCTGCTCATAAATATTTAAGGAACCTTTACTTCCTTCTCTATTATTGGGCAGGCACCGTGCTAGGTATTTTGGATCAACGAAGAATGAATCACAGTTCTTGTCTTCAAGGAGCTCCAAAGGGGAGGAGACAGACGTACATACAGAAGCACTTCAACTAGACACCATATTATAGCAATGCTCTTCGAGAAAATGATGCCCAAGTGGAGATTTGATGGATATAAGGGGGGTTTTACCAGGCACACAGGAAGAAAAAGCCTGGTGTATGCAGAGAAACTTCTTAGGAATGAGGATGAGGTGTCTGGCAGGAGGAGATGAGGGCGATGCTGGCCAGGTGGTCAGGGATCCCTGCCTCCAAGAGATCTTGAATTTTATTCTTCAGATCAAGACAATGAGAGGGCCCTTTTTTCATCCTTCAGAAGGCTTTGTAGTTTCACTATGGGACTGCCCCCTCTAAGGAACCCTCGGTAATTATTTTTCCTTCTTAGATACTCATCTTCTGTGCTTTTCTGGTGTCCTCAAAAACCTCTCCCTTAGTGGTTAGCAGACTGGCTTGTGTTTTAAGGTGTATCTTTCCCATGGCCTTTCAGCCCCTTCAAAGAAAGAGCTGTTCTTTTTCACTTCCATTTCACAGTGCCTACTACAATGCTGAGTCCTTTCAGTACAGACATACCTGGATACCTGAGTGCGTGAAGGAGGCTGGAAAGAGTTGGAGGACTGAAAGACACTGCTTCTCACAAGTTCCCTCCAAGCCAGTGACATACACAAGTGTTCTGCACATGATCTATGCCAAGGTGAGCGCTGGAAGTTGCTAGAGACACTGAACTTCACGTACATGCTTTTGAGACCTGAATAGAAGCTGCAATGATTTTCTAAAATTGGTTATTTTAATCTCAAATAATAGTGATTATGTTTTGCTCATGTATTTTACAACAGCTGTGCTCTGGAATTTTACACTTTCTCTTCCTTCCTTCCATTTTCTTTCCCTCCTTTCCTTCCTTCCTTCTTACCATTCCCTGAAATTCTTAGACAAGGGCTTTGACGTACAGGAGGTGGCAGGGAGAGAGTTGCTCTCTTAAGTGATGCAAACTTTTTTTTTTTTTTTTCCATTTCTACTTTGGCTGAAGTCATGACCAGCTTTTCTGTCTGGTTTTCTGGAGTGGCCAATAGCATTTGAATGGGTAGGGGGTGGGTAGTCTCAGCTAGATTCCTGTGTCTCAGGAGGGTCAGCTTCTAGAGGGGTGGGAGATGGGTTGGAGCAATGAGAGGGTGAAAATCTCTTTTGGAACAGTCTGTTCTCATTGCCTCTCTTCTCCTTACAGGGCAGAAAGGCAGGGGGAATGAGAGAGCTATTACTCACTGTCCCTTCCACTTTAGACCCTAGGCTTTGAAGGAAAAGTATCAAAGTCTTCTATTTTCCTGGAGCAGTCAAATGCAGCTGCCTTATGCAGCTTCTGGCAGGTCAAAAAAATATGCATTTTCACATGACTCTCTGATTTACACCAAATTTTAATGTGTTTTCAAAACTTGCCTATAGCCCTTGCTGCTGGTTCTTCTGAAAACTGATACTATGGGACTCTGAGCAGAACTCCGGGTTTATTTTCCAGTGTCTGGTGTTTGTGTGCTGCTTTTGTAATGGGTTCTCCCCAGTACCTTGCCCCGTCCTTGAGAGAGGAAGCCTGCGAGCCTCCAGCTTCCTTTGTAACTTCCCAGTTCCTCTGGCCAGCCTCTGCACATCTGCTCACCCACCCCAATCATTTTGTTTCAAAGTGCTGCGGTACTGAATTTCTCATCCTCCGATGAAAATAACCATTTGGCTTTGTGTTCCTTGCATAGGCACCTCTGGGTGCAGATGTAGGCAGTGTGGCTGTAGAAGCTCTTGAGGTTAGCAGGCTTCAGGGTGCAAGGAACAATGGCTCAACCTCCTGATGACCTTCGTCAACAAAACCAATAACCCCACAAAACAGAAAGGCAGTCCCAAGCACGTCTCCTTTGCACCTCAGAAAAGACCACCGTACGTATGTAGAGTGATTGGGAGTTTAAATCCTCAATGCTCTCCTCTTAGACTGTGACCTCAAAGGGTCACTTTAGCGCTCAGCTTCCCTTTCCTCTTCTATAAAATGGGAATAGAAAGTGAATCTAATTCATGCGGGTATTGTAAGGAATGCAAGAGCTCTCACGTGCAAAATGTTCGGTCCATAGCTTGGCGCTCAAGGCATACTATAGCTACGCCCGTTAGTAATTCGCTATTATAAATACTGGAGAGTAGGAGGTTGTGTCTCTACCCTAAAGTGGGGCGCTGGGCTAGCCCAGCTGAAAGGGGCTGCCCACTCCAGGCCCGAGTCCGAGCAGCCGCGGAACGCCAGGGACCGGAGTCCCATTGTGCTTGCTCAGTGAGGGTGACCGGGCGGCGGCCCAGACGCGAGCACAGGTGCGGCCCTGACCACAATGAGGGCGTGGGCGCGTGCGTGGCGAGCAGAGGTCTGCGGGGGGCCGGCGTGGCCGGAGGGCAGGGTGGGGGAAGGAAGCTGGCCGCAGCCCCACGAGCTCGGCAGGAGGTGTCTGGGCCGGTCGAAGAACTCCGCCTGGCACCGGACTCCGGGCGTCTGTCGAACTCGCGTCCCGGAGCCCCGGCCCCGCCCCCGGAGCCCCGCCCCTCAGTGTCCCGGGTTGGCTGGAGCCGGCGGCCACGCGCGGCGATTTGCCACGCGCCGCGTCACTAAAGCCGCTCCCGGTCCCGGCCCCAGCGGGCTGGTCCGGGAGGCAGCGGCGGGGGAGGCTGGGGCTGCAGGGCGCGACGCCGCCGGGCCGCCCCGCCCTGGGAGGCGCCTAGGCCCTCATCAAGTGACCAGTATCCCTTCCAGGAGAACACGGTCCTTCAGAGGGAAGCGAGCTCCAGCCTGTAGCCCCGGCGCCAAACCGCCGTCATCTCCTTCCTGTGCCGGGTGATCCGTCTCCTCACCCACCCGGAAAAACATAGTCCGCCCCTCGCGTCCTTGTGGAGTAGCGCTTTGCTTCCACTGTGACACTCTTTGCCCGCACCCTCGTCTTTCCCATCCCAAGGACTCTAGGACCCCCCGAGAGGATAAGTCAGCTGTGAACAGAAACCTCAAGGGAAAAGAGAGAGGGAGCCGAGGGGAAGGGAGGGATAGGCGAGGCTGGCGGAAGGACACTGAGGACCGCGGCATAGTGCGCACGCGCGGCGGCAGGAACGAGTTCCGGTCGGCCGGGGCCTGTCTCCTAAAAATAGCCCCGGTGTGGGGATCCGTGCGCGGATGTCCCGGCGAGTCCCGGGCTGAAGGAGGCGGCTCCGGGCGGCGCGGAGCGCTGGTGGCTGGCCCGGGCTGCAGCGTGTGTGCGCTCGTCAGCTGTGCGGGAGACACGGTGAGGGCCGCGTCGGCGGGGCGCGGTCCGCGAGGCCGGCGGTGCCAGAGGGGGCGGCGTCTCCGCGAGGGGGCCGGGTAGGGGCTGGGGGGCGCTGGGGCGGGGGTCGGCGCGGCCGAGGAGGGGCGCCCGCGGTGCTCCGGGGACGACAGGGCTGGGCGGCGTCCGGCTGGCACGGAGCCGGGGTCCCGGGCGCGCGGCGGCAGGGAGGGTGGGGTGCAGGGAGGCGGCTCGGGGTGGTCGCGCGGGGTGGGCGCGGAGGGGCGAGGCGCCCGCGGTGGTGGGGGCGGGGTGCCCCGAGGGCGGGCCCGGGGTCTGACCGGTGTCGCGGGCTGGCTGAGGGAGGCTCGGCCGCGCGGGCTCAGCGCGAGGAGCCTCCCCGGGCGCGCACCGCGTTTGGGGCTGGGGGGCGGTGGTGGACGACGCCTCCTTGAAAGTTGAGGGAGTTCCCTGCGGGCCCGGAGCCTCTCCGGGGCGCAACGCCCGAAGGCCCGTTCCTCTCTCCTGCTGTCCTTGCCCGGGTCTCCCCAAAGGAATTGACCCCTCGTGCCGGGGGCACTCTGCGCTGTGGTTGGACTTGAAGAAGTTCCCCCACTTCTGCTTTGGGAGAAGGTTAGTCGAAGCGGGCGGAACATTTAGGTCCGAACTCTCGGCGCGTGTGTGGAGATGTCAGTGGCCGAGTCGGTATTTGGGGCGGGCCGGGAGGCGGCCCGGGCTGGGGGCACCTGCGGGGTGCGGACGCCCTTGGGTGCAGGGAGACGTCGCGGGGAAGCGAGGGCTGCCGCCGGAACAGCTAGCTGCCCTGACGTCCCGCTAGATCTCAGCTCTCAGGGAAGGTTTTATGTGCTACAAACTTTGCCTTTTAGTTCGATAATCCTCTGTCTTAGAACAGCGAGGATTAAACTGGTTGGTGAGATAGTGCAAACAAGTTTCGAAGAGGTGAGCATCCCTGAATTAGAAAAAACACCGCCCCCCTCCCGTGAAAGTGTAACTATAAAAATGTGATTCAGACCTGAAGTATGATTTCTGGGGATACGAAGCGAGCCCCCTGTTACGGTCCAGTAGGGAAGCCGTGTGTAGGTTAAAGAAGTGCTAGTGTTGACCTGCATTTTAGTTTACAAGATTGGTACTACAATTAGGATGCTGTTAGGAAGGCCTGCTGTGATGTGCTAACAATGGTATAAGAATTTTTAAACAAATGTCTAAATTTTTTCAAGGTGGTGGTGGTTTTTGTTTTTTTGTTTTTTTGTTTTTTTGGTTTTGTTTTTTAAGCACAGCATGTTTTCCCTGTGTCTCGTATCATCTATTACTATATGAAGAGAAGGTTCTTCAAACTGTAATGAGGTGTACGTTACACAAGAGTACTTTCTCTTTAAGAATCCAGCTGTGTTGTTTTGGCAACTGCCAAGTACTCCAGTTGTCACTTTTTAAAATCTGTTACCTTGGCAGTACTTGAACAGTCTGTGGAAAAGGTAAACAAAATAGCTTAAAAATTTTTTTTATATGAAAACACAAAAATGGCACTTATTTTAATATGAATTTATAAAGTGAGGATAAAATAACCGTGTTGTGCTATTAATGCCTTTTGTATGTACATTTTTGTTTTGGGTTCTTTTTTTTTCTGGTATATTTTTGGAGGGTTCCGTTTTTCCTGTGAATGGTAGCTTTTGTTTTAGGAGAAAAAAGTGTTTTCATTAAAGCGGATGCCAGTTTTAGTTATACTTTGTAACAAATATAAGGAGCACATGTATTCTACAGAATATTAAGATTAGTTCTATATGGTGATACACGAATTGATTCTGGAATCACTTTTAATTCTCAGTGAACAAAAAGTTGTGGTGATACTGTTACAATAAAACTCTGTGAAGAGCTAAAGCTAGTGATTTACTTTGCAGACCCAGTCTTTAACAATTCTGTTGGAAGAGTGCTTCCAATAGAAACTTGTTATAACAGTCAGGGATGGTGAAGTAACAATGACTTTTCTAAACATAACTATTTGCATGTCTATTTAATTTAGTTCACATTATTATTATATATAAAACTATGTTTTTTCTTGGAACAAAAGTGATAAAATTATGTTTAACTCCTTAATTTACTTCCCAGCAAAAGTTTAAAATGCTGAGGGAATGAGAGGTAGGGGGTGTTCAGTGAAAGGAAAGTAGCTCATAGGGACGCAAGAAATAGTAATTGTAACATCACGGTGTTGAGTTATGGTTTGAGAATAATCTTCCAAATTCTTAGAGTTTCTATGTTTCTTTAGTGGGTATGTGTGTCAGAGATTGTTTTTTGTAAATGCAACTGGAAATAATCTTTGAAATATATATTGAGTTGTTTCAAGTGGTGATGTTTTATTTTTCAAGGCAACTGCATTATACCTTTGTATTTTTCTTTTAGAATTCAATACAGGTTAATATTAATTTTATTAATATTCAAGCAATAGCAGCGTTGCTCATTGGTTATCAAGAGAGAAATCAGTGTATTTTGAGGGTGGTTAAGTAGTTATGGAAGTGTTTTTTATTAGAACATGATTTTGAAATTTGATATATTTCAGTTAAATTTTTCAATAGATTTGTATTCTGAATTATGAGTAGGAAACTGTAAGCCAGTTTGTTTTTGGGAAGTAGCATGCTAGTCAGTCAGATTTTGGAAAGCTACCTTTTTTCTTCTTTGTTGCTTACAAGTCTGGCAGAGAAATTTAGTCTAACCTACAATGATGATGGTCTTGAATTTTCTGTGGGCAGTCTCAGTTTCCAATATTTTGCCTTTCAGTCACACCATACTCCTTTTTTTTCTTTATTTTCCTTTATGGAGACATGCTCATGGTACATATGAATGCTACAGAGTTTAGCTGAAGTTTTTTTTATTAGTGGTAGAGCAATGAAAATATTGTTTTGTGGGTTGAACATGATCAGTATTGCTTTTTTCGAGATTAGAAAGAAAATCTGTGAACATTCTTCGTAAATTGAGAAGTGAGTGCCTTCTAATATTTAAGTAATAAGAGAAGTGTAAATATGGAAAATCAAATCAATCTTCCAGTTAGATAACCTCCTGCAAAAGAAAACTTTGACACGTCCTGCTGTGTCTGCAAGACTTTGTCATTACATCTTGTTTCCAATCCCAGCTCTGCCACTTAAGTTATGAGACATCTTCTATAAAATGGGAAGGAATTACACTTACTTGCCCCATAGAATTGTTAGCATTAAATGAAATCATGGGTGTGAGAGTTCCTAGCATACTACCCGAGGCTTAATATACAAAAATATATTTTGCCTGATCTCCCTCCATCCCTTCCTCCATATATCCATTTTTCTATACATTCCCTTATTTCCTTTGAAGACTATATATGTACTCTGCCCAGTACCTGAAAGTTTAGTGTCTGTGACCAAAAGGACTTCATATAATATATAAATACAGGAGAATGCACATATATTTTTTGGGTGTAAAACTACCAGCACTTTAAATGCATTATCACATTATACATAAAATGTTTATTTGGCTGTTCTATATGAGGTTTTAGATCTGTAGTCATTGATTGGAACCTCCAAAAGTTTCTCCAAATATTTAAAAAATTAGAGTTAAATATAAGTATTTTCCCTCCTCTTCAGTGAAATATATCTTTTAGGAATTATCTGTGGGAGTTGTCTTTAACATACAGTATTTAAAATTTGAAGATAGAAAAATATTTTTATTGCCTGTCCGGAATATAGGTATATTTTAAAAATAGCTCTTCTTTAGTGGGTAATATTTAAGCTTTTATATATCATTTTACTACTGTATGGAATGAAATGATTTTGTCTGTATATGCTTTATCTGTGTCATTAATGAACTCTGTGTCCAGTTTATTATAAAGAATATAAGACTATTAGTCTCATGCATAGCATATATGTTGACACTTGTTTAATAAATACTATGTTTTTATACAGATGTTTGTTATTTACTGGTTTTAATAATTACTTGCATTTACTGAACTCAGTTGATATTTACTAAATTTAATATTTCACTTAATAGTGGATTGTCTTAGTAATCACTTGATGAAATCACAAGCTTATGAGTTTAGAAAAAAATTTGTGAGGTGGATAAAATACCAAGTCTTTGAACATTAGTGTATGACAGCAGATAATTTACTTTGTTAGTTTAATAACTGATGATGCTGAAAACCAGAGGAATTTTTAACCTGGATGAAAAACAGACACTAGTTGATCAGACTTTTAATAAATATCAACAAAGGCACATCTTTTTATGGTTGTCTTGAGTCAGTACTAATTTTATTTTCTTCAGTATACAAAAATATAAACTTTATGAACTTAAAAAAAGAATTCAACCATCAGTAAAGTTATATTTTGAGAAATATTTTGATAGTGGGTGGTAAATTTATACTGCATAAGCTAGACCTTTTTACCAGGTTATTTTTGTTACAAGCAGCATGTTATACATGTTGACTTGGATTAGTTTGAGGTATGATTTATGACTTTTGGAACAAAGGGATACTCTTCACCTGTGAAATAACTTGTAGCTGTTGGTTTAGTAAAACAAGGTGCTCTTGCTTTGACTAATACTGAGTTTGCTTATCTCACCTCTTAACCCTTAGCAATTCACCTTTTACATGGAGACTGGAATTGTATTTCTAAAATTCACATGTAAATATCATTCTTTTAAGGAGAACATTGAAGACATAAAATCAGTAGAGAGGCAGTAATTTAAGGAATAAGAGATTAGCCTCTATAATCAAGATTGCCTAAACTAGAATACCCACTCTGGCACTTAGTGTTCTTTGGCAATTTCTCAGTCTTCCTGAGGCTTGGTGTATAAAATAGTGATTATAGTATTATCTTTTTCATAGAATTGTTGAGAGGATTAAATGAGATGTATGTTATAAAGCTTTTAGCATAGTGCTTGGTACCTAAATTAATACGGTATTTTTTTCCCCTACTATTACTGTCACTGTTGCTTCTGCTATTGCTGTTATTAGTCATGGTTCACTTTATATGATTCTATCTGATCTCTTCAGGCTCATTGTCAGCCATTACCCTTCAGTTTCTATGACCCAGTTAAGGCCAGCTGTTTGCTCATCCCTGAAAATGCCATGTATTTTCAGGCTGATGACTCCCACTTTTATTTTTTTAGCCCAGAATTTTCCCGAGCTTGATATCCACTCGGAAATCTAGTTGGAATCTCAAACATAGTATTAGCCATATGACTGAAATACAGCTATTTATTTCTCTCCCCCAACCTTCTTCCTCCCTCCTATCCCCAAACTCTCTGTCCTCACTGGCCCTTCCCCCTTGCAATGAATGGCAGTACTCATGCCAAAACCTTAAAGATACCACTCTGGATTCTTTTTCTTTCCTCTCAAATCCAGTCCATCCACATGTTCTCTTGTCTTTCAGAATTTATCTTGAGCCAGTCCACCACTTAGTCTTCACTGCCACCTCTTTATTGCAAGGCATTATCTCTTACATGAGTTGCTGCAGTAGCTTCCTGACTGGGCTTGTTCTCTTCTTGCTCCTCAGAAGTCTGTTCTTCACAGAGCTGCCCTAGGGATCATTTTAAGATCCTAAGTCATGTTCTTTGCTTAAAATCTTCCAGTGACTTCTCATTCCTCTTGAAATAGTCTGTACTTCTCCTGAATGGTCCTGAATAATCTTCCTACTTCTCGTTATTCTTCTCAATTACTGTACGCCAGCCACACAGTGCTCTTACTTTTCTTTTACATTTTTAGCGTCCTTTCTTATTTTAGGGTCTTTTGCACTTTTTGCACTGCCTGGTTAAGGTGCTCTTCATAAGGGTGGCTGGCCTAACCCTGTGGAACTTGACCCAAATCTCACTTTGTCACTCCAGCCATCCTTTTTAATGTTAAACCTTGTTAGTTAGTCTCTTGTGCATCTTATCTCCTTCAAGGCACTTAATATAATTTGTACACGTTATTTGTTTAGTTATAGCTTATTTATTGTCTTTTCCCAACCTGAATGTAAACTCTGTGAAGGCAGAGGCAATGTCTGTCTTGTTGATAACTGTTCCCCCAGGTATTAGCCCGCTGCCTGACAGGCAGAAGACAGAAATACTTGAATTAGTGCTTCTGTATTTTTGTTCATGTTTTTGCCAGAGATTGGAATGCTCTTACCTTTAAGTTGTAGCTCAGGTGTCATGTATGATACCAATTTTAGTCTAGACAAAATTTGTCTCCCTTGCTCTTGATACAGACACAATTTGAAGAGTAATTCCCTTTTTAGAATATTTAAAGGATTGCAATTGATGTCATTTTCTTCAGCTATTCAGAGTTCCTGTGTCAAAGACTGTTTTGTTCTTCGTATATGCTTAGTACCTACCAGTCTGTCATGGTGCATAGTGAATGCCCAGTAAATGTTGAGTGGAAGATGATTACCTAATAAATAAAATGACCAAACAAATCAGTTTATCCAAATCAGACTTTAAAAATTATAAAGGTACTTTTCAGACTTTAAAATACTGCCTTATGCGTATTCTCTACATATTAACATGTCAGCATTCTGGGTCAGGGCAGGAATGTCAGAGCTGTTTAGCCCATTGGCATTTCCTGAGATTCCATTTTGCCTTCTTCCTGGGCAGTGAGTAGCCATCTTGTCTGAGGGCTATATTTCCAATTTCAAATGCATAACTTAGTAAAAATAGTGTTAGAAATTATAATTGGTTACTGGTTGTTCCTTACTAACCAACATTCCCTCCGTTCAGTTAATCCTTTCACCTTATTTCAGAAAGGCTAGTGGGATGTGCAATTTAACACAATATGCATGAAATACAATACCAATTCAACTGTATTGCTAATGAAGATTTATCAAAGAGCTTTTGTGGCGAACATTAGAAACTTAACCACTATTTGTAATAGTGAAAATCATTCCACATTCTGCACAGCTGACTTGCAAATGGGCTTTTTAAAGATTTGAGGACTACTTTGGTAAAATGCTTATCTTAATACTGAAAATCTTTATCATAATGGTTTTAAAACTTAATTTGATATGGATTATGAAAGGAAAAGGAGAAAAGAATCTGGGAGTTAAGATTTTGTTTTTCACAAATGGCTCTGTTCATTTGTAACATTTCAGTACGGCAGGGTTTTTTGGGTTTTTTTTTGTTGTTTTGTTTTGATTTTAAACATTTTGTTTTTGGAAAAAACTTACAGGAAAGTACAATGAACTCTCATATACTGGTCCACCTGTATACATGGATTGTTAATGTTTAGCACAATTGCTTTATCATTTTTTTTGTATTTGCAGAGTGGCCCTAAAGTCTGAAAATAGATATTACTATTATGTTTTATTTATAGTTTGAAGCTCCTTGATTACATCTTCTGGAGTATGCCAAAGATGCAAGTTTATTCAGTTAAAATCAGAGGCAAATCATTTGAGGCAAAACATTCTAGATGCATACAGGGGATGGATGGAAATGCTGCATTAATGCACTGTGTACTTTGCTAACAAGGAAACCACGTATTAAGCATATTATATAACGTCATTGAACTCAACATTTGTTGTAATAGCAGGAATTCACTCTGTTGATCTCTTTCCTTCTCTCCTTCCTCCTCTTCTCCCTCTCTTTTCCCTTTTTTTCCTTTTCCTATTATGATTACTTTTGTTAATGAACCATTTGAGAGTACATTGCACACCTTAACCCTTAAATGCTTCAGTTGGTATCTCTTAAGAACAAAGACATAATCTTATATAACTGCAGTATGATGGATTCAAGAATTTTAATATTGGTACTATGATTTAGTGTATAGTTTATGTTGAAGTTTCTTCAGTTGTGCCAATAATATCTTTTAATAGCATGTTTTCTAATACAGTATTATCTATTGCATTTTAGTTTTTGTATCTTCTGTCTCCTTTAATCTGAAATAGTCCTTCAACTTTTTCTTTTTCCTGACATTAATAGTTTTGAAGAGTAATAGGCCCTTTGTTTTGTAGGATGTTCATCAGTTTGAGTTTGTCATATTGCTTCATTGTTGTTAGATACAGGTTATGCATTTCTGGCGGGACAACCAAATAAGTGATGATATATCTCTCAATGCAGCGCATCGGGGGTAGTATGATGTTAGTTTGACCCTTTGTTGGTGATGTTTACTTGGATCACTTAGTTAAGGTTTGCCTTCCAGTTTTCTCTGTATAAAAGTTATCATTGCCTCATTGTTATTATTGAATAATCTGTGGGGAGGCACTTTCATACTGTGTAAATACTTTGTCCTCCCAAAAATGTTCACATAATGGTTTTAGCATTCATTGCTAATTCTTGCCTGAGTCCATTATTACACAGTGGTTCCAAAGTGGTGTTTGTCTAGTTATTCTTCGGCATTTAATAGTTGGCAATCTATTGTGAAGAAGAGCTTTTACTTCCTGTAAACTTTTTTTTTTTCTCATTTATAATTTTAATCGAAGCATTGCTATTCATTTTTTTCTTAACTCTTTCTTATAAGCACCAAATTTTAATAGTTAAGTCAATTTTTTGGGAAAGAAACACCATCAAAGAACTTCCCTCCAGAACAAAACAATGATGTTCATTCCTCCAAATAACCAAATTCGAAGTCTACCGAAACAAAAGGAAAAAGCCCACACACGCATACACAAAAAGTAACAAAAATCACATTCTAGGGGTTCAGTGCATTTAGCAGCCTTCGCTGTGCTGTCTAATCATCCTTCAGCTGACTTTACAAAAAAATTAACACCCTAGCACATCAAAATATACATTTTCCATTTGCTTTGTTTAAATTAAAAATAATAATTAAAAAAAGAAAACTTGAAGGAAATAACAATCAATTGCCTGACTCATTTCGATGTCATGTACAGCACACATGATTAGGAGAGATGGGTCTTCAAGGTTTAGCTTTCTTCCAAACAGTGTAAAATACCCACAATTCCAAGTAGGAAGGAACACAGACGATCTCCTTTGAGAATTCCACGGGACAATACAGGCGCCTGAGCTGTTCTTCATAGAGCGACAAGGCTTCTGTCAGATTGACACAGTTACCCTGTGTAAAGTATTTCCCATCCTGTCTCATAGATTCTTTTTTATTAAGCAGTTTAGACTTGATTACTATCACTTCCACGTTAACTCTGATTTGGTCAGTGAGAAATCCTTCAGTTTACTCATTGATTGCTTTGACATGTTTCTGTCATGTTTGGAGCACTTCCTTACTTTTGGGACAATAATATATTCCAGGCTCATCATCTGCTTTTCCTGCTGCTGTCCTAGAGTCAGCCATCTCTACAAGAAGTCCTGGTTTCTCTTACTGGGTAAGACTATTTAGAAACCAAGAACTGGGCCATTGGTAAGCTCCTTGCTGGTGGACTCTCATTGTTTTAGAGCTTTGTCAGCTGACCAATCCTATACTGAGTTTATGCTGATTTCTCAGGCAATAGATTTCTCTTTACCTTTCTGAAACTCCTTAGAAGAAAGTCTTTTCCTTTGAAAGTGTTAATAATTTAAGTGATTCCTTTCACCTAATTTTTCTATTTAATTCTATAATGGTTGGTTTTTGTTTTCCTAAACATATTGTATGCTTCTTGGGAGTTAGGAATCCTGTTTTATATCTCTTTGTATACTCAGTGAATGTGTTCCACAGTGCCTTGAACACTTTTGATATCCATATGTTGCTTGTTATAACATTCTAGGTAATTTTGTGGAAACTTTTAAGTGAATTGGTGATTCATTTGTTCTGTTTTTAATAATACTGCTATCTTAGAAGAAATGAAAAACTTTAAAGTTTTTCATGATTTTAAAATTTTAAAAACTTAATTCCTTGAGATTAAAATATATAATTAAAGAACATCAAAATACCTAATGTTGGCATTGCTGTTTAACAGTGTTTTGTTCTTCAGCAGGTAATAACCTTCCTGGGCATCTCTTTAATTGTAAAATGAGGTGATATCTAGATCCTTTTAAACTCTGTGTTACATGCCTTATACCTAATTAACACTGAACTGTTTATGAACATAAAATTAAGTGCCACAAAGTATAGTGGAAAGAGTATTGTGCACCTGGGCCAGGAATTATCCTTGTAAGTATTGTGTTTTTGGCAATTTATTTTGCAGTTTGGTCTTTATTATTTTATTCATTCAGTCCGTTGGCCTCAGTAATGAGGAACACAGTGAACAGGCTTGGCTTTCATAGTCAGGTAGGAGTGTGGACATATATGTGTTTATTATCCACTTTGCTACATGAGCATATAGAAGGGGCAGTTAACCCAGTTTCAGGGAGGCCAGGAAAATTTATCCCAGAGAAGTGACACCTTTAGTTTAGTTTGAAACCTCAAGAGTACTTAGCTTTGTGAAGAGGGTAGGTATTTACCAGACCTGTGTTAAGGACAGGAGATACACTTGGAGAGTTTGGATTGCTTGGAGAAACTGAGTAGTACAGTATCGATGGCTCATGCAAGTACCATAGGAGTAGTGAAAGAAGGGGCTAAAGACATAAATTGGGGCCAGATTATGAAGAGCCCTTAAGTGTATTAAGGAATTTGAACTTCATCCTAGGGAAAATCAAAGTATCTTAACACTGGGAGGAAATTAATTAAAAAGATAATACTGATTGCATTGTGGAGAATTCTTTGGAGAGAGTTAAAAGTGGTAGGCAGGAAGAATAATTAGGAGGGTGTTACAGCAAATTAGTTAAAAGAGGTAAGGTGGCTTGGACTGTGGTGTAGGATGAGGATAGAAGAAATAGGTGGATTTGAGAGATATATAAGAGGTAGAATGAAAGCATTCAGTGATAGAGGGCATATGGAAGGTGAAAGAGAGAGTTAAGAGTGATGACTAGGTTCATGGCTTGGACAACTGAGGGAATAAATGAGTAGTTTACTGAAACAGGAAGCATAGGAGGGAGAGCAGGTCTGAGAGGACTAGGATGAGTGTACTCATGAGAGAGTGCCTGGAAGGATAAAAAGGTGTAGTCAGAAGTGGGAGACTTCCTGGTAATGACAGGGCCTTGGGATTTGGCCTTGGAAGTAAGTGAAGGTATGAAGTGATCTCAAAACAGAGAGGATCTGTATATACATTATAAAAAAAGCCAAAGGATATGTCTGTCCTAACTCAGAGGACCCTACTTTAGATGATCTTAAGATTTACATTGTTTGGTTTGGAAAATAGAAATGAAAAATTTCAAATATGGTCTTCTTAGTAAGATTGTCTTGTTAAACAAACAAACCCCACAACAATGAAAACTTTTTTTTTTTTTTTTGGTAAACCAAGTGTGAGACTGTTGCCCCACATAGCTAAAAATGTCAGTGGTTCTCAGTGTAGCTAAAAATTATGAAACATAACTGGCATACAAAAATTAGAGTGAATAATTTAATGAATACTAGCAGGATGAATGTCACGGATCTTTCTCAATCCTGTTGCCCTTTTTTCTTCTGCAGAGGTAATCGTTATCTTAAATAAGGATTTATCTTTCCTATTCATTTTTTAAAGAGCATATATATTGCTAAATAACATACAGTGTTTTTCATGTTTTAAAGCTTTACAAAACAACGTCAGATTTGCATATCCTTCTGCAGTTTACATCTCAACAAATAATCACATTGCAGTATTTGTTCTTTCCATATAATGAGTTGGATATTAATGCTGGAACAAAGTGATGCCATGTCATTGATGAATTATATTTTGAACTGCCATGGGAATTTTACTTAGTAAATTTTTGTAAAAACTAAACTAATCATTTTGTGAGTATTCTTTTTTTTTTTTTTTTTACTTAAAAAAAAGTACTGTGGAATAATGTTAGAGAAAAGTTGCAAAAATGGTATAGATTGTTCCCCTAATGTTGGACCACCATGATATAATAATCAAACCCAGGAAATTAATATTAACATACTATCAACTATCTTATTTGCACTTCATCAGTTTTTTTCCCTAATGACTTTTTTTTTTTTTTTTTTTTTTTGGTTCTAGGATCCAGCCCAGGATCTACATTGCACTTATTTGTTGTACAGTCTCCTCATATCTGTGATATTAATTCATTCTTTTCATGTCCTTCTGACCTGGATGCTTTTGAGGAGTATTGGTCATTATTTTATAGAATGTCTTCCAATTTGAATTTCTCTGATGCTTTCTTACGATTAACTTGGAATTTGCATTTTTGGCAGTAACACCATTGAAGTAATGGTAGCATATCAAGAGGTACATTTTTAATCAGGAGAACATGATGTCAATATCTTATTACTGGTGGTGTTAATCTCAAGTATTTAATTAAGGTGGTCTCTGCTGGTTTCAACACTGTAAAGTGACAGTTTTTCTCTTGGAAAATGATAACTATTTTGGGGATACTTTGAGAGTATGTTAATTTCCTGTTTCTTCGCAAACTTTGACTTGTTTTTAGCATTCATGGGTGGAACTTAACCTGCAACAATTCCAGACTTTCTTCACTATCTGATAATAGAGTTTTCCTGTGAAACCTTCTGAAAGCTGCACTGGTGTAAAGAAGCCATTACCATTAATTTATATGGAAAGTTTTTGAGGTTTTTGACTAAAAAAATAACCTCTTTAGACTTTTCTGATACCTGTGACACATCATGTTATTGGATGCACACACTAAATTGAGATAAAGCACATATAGTCATAAACAAAAATCCAACTATGGCAGCTTGAGATTATAGTGAGGTGCTGTGTAGTTACCGGGGAAGGCTCTTGGTGCTGCTGCTCAGGGTGTGTGCTGCCTCTGTAATGGCTCCTTGCAAAATAGAAGCTGAACACTAATACTGCCCTTTCCCTTCCCCTTCCCCTCCCTCTTTTTGCCTTTTTTTCTTAAAAGTAAAAATCCTTTCGATATTTCTTTCAATTAGAAAGCAGGTACTATTGTGGGTCTTCCATAATGAAAGTGAAGTTGCTTAATGTGAACTTTCAAAAAGTGGGGGATACCTGTATTGTTGTGGTAGTTACCTAATAGCAATTTTGTAGTTTTTTTTTTTGTTCCTTTCTCATTTACCAATTGAAATGCCTCTGCTTTGAAAAGCTGTCATTTCTCTCTCATTTATTTTTTTCAGTTATTTATGTCAGTATAGATTCAAAGGTATTTATTTTGTAGGCTATAATTTGATGCTATCATTATTTATTTTATTGCTCAAATTATCCAGCTTTAGCCATTGAAAGCCCCTCCTGTTTGACTCTTGTGGTGTCCTTTTGACATATCTTCATCTTTTTTTCAAGAACTTCCCTACTTTCTGGTACTACAGGAAACTCCAGGTTCATTTATATTTTACCTGTCCCAGCTCTGGAATTATCCTCTTTTCCAAAGAGCCCTGACCCTTTTATTGGAAGATGACATTGAGAATCTGAGGTCTGGGTGCTAGGTATGTTCATTGCTATTGGGGTGTCACTGTCTGCCTTGCAGCAGAGCTAAGAAATATATGCATGAATTAATAACCCACACATACACTTCTACAGTCAGTTCTACTATGACCCAGTATACATGTTCCTAAAAATCTAATGCTATGCAAAGTCATACAGTAAAAATCACAAGGTTCATGGGAGTTAGGGAAATAATACTCAAAAACTTTTGTCAGTGACACATTAAAAAGAGGGACCTAATATATTTAAAATAACAACATAGTTTTAGACATGTTGAATGTTTAAGTCATGCATAGTAAATATGGCACTTTACTATGGAAAAGAGATGAAGTGTCCTTATATGAGTCTTGGAAGGGTTGTGGCTCGTGAATGGTTATGAGGTGGTGGATAGACAGTTCCCTGAAATCAGATGAAAAAAGAACACCAAATGTGGATGGATGTGGCTCATAACTCTTGTGGTAGACTGTGGTAGCTCACTTTCATTTGTCCATTCTCTCTTGGATTCCTTGTAATTTATTCTGCATTTCTGTAATAATTTTTTTATTTTTCCATTTCTTTTTTAAAATTGATTCACCTTTTAAAATTTCTCATTGTATTTTGTCCATTTTTGTTTTTAGTTTTTGAGTTTCTGATTCAGAGTGGTTTTTGTATCCTTAAATGCGTTGTCTGAATATCTTTAATTCTATTTGGAGTATTGACTTACCTTTTTTCCTGCTTTGTTGTTGAGGTTGTTGGAAGTTGTTTTTGGGCGGGGGCTTTTCCTCAGTTGATATGTGTCAGATTCAGTTTCTTGATTTTTTGGATTTCACTTTTCTTTTGTTCATTTTTATGGTATTGGGGTGTTTTACAGTATTCCTAGTTTAATGGTGCCCTCTTCTGTCAGTAAGGAACAGTCCTGTTCGGTGGTTTTGGTTTTAATGGTTGGAGAAGGATTATAAGAATTCCAATTTTATAATTCTCTTTGGTTTTGCAAGACCTTAATTTTATCCTTCTTCTTTTCCCCTTTACTATCCAGTTGCAAAAGGACAGTCTTCCCTTCCTTTTTCCCATTTTCTTCCCCAGAAGCTATGTGTTTCAAAGTTGTGCCCCTTTTTGTAGTAGCCAGTGCCTTAAAAGGCACCTGTTCCTTTAAATCACCAGACCTTTGAACTTTCTTACCTGGCGTCAGTGTTCTGATCTGCCCAGACACTTTTCCAGTATATTCAGATTTCTTAGTTTTCATGGTCATTGCAAATGACCCTGGTGCTCCTTTGCTAGCCTCCTTGCCACCATGTCTGTGTTCTAGTAGGGGTGGAGTGACAGCCTGAGAGATCAATTGCTGGGATTTGGTGATTTTTCTGATTTCACTCATGTTTGTTTTGCAGTATCAGCATTCTTTGTCTTCAAGGCTATGCTGAAAGCATGGTTTTGTGTAGAATTTCCTTCTCCTGCCTTGTTTTTTTATATGGTTTGGGGGAATATTTTCAGAGTTACTTAGATATATACCATCACCATTGTCCCCACAGAAGTCTTTACTTTAAGGGCAAGGGAGCAGGAATACAGAATTACACTCTTAATGCTACAGAGCCTTTAGTTAGGAAGAGACATAGGCATTCAGCTTCCATGGGTGAGCTTGGAGACTCCAGAAAATAGCTTGTAGGAGAAATTACTTAAATTTAAATACTCGTCATTCTTCTAGAATGGAAGTGCAGTTTCTGGGTTATTGCAAGAGTCTTAAGTGGGTTTTTTTGGTAAAGCAAAGTTATTCTAAAGTTTTTTTCTAGACTGTATATTGGAAATGCCTTGGTTTTATTATAACATGAATGAATTATAGACCTATATTTTGCCAAGGGCTTCTTGGTACTTGTGCATTCCAATGGCAATGTAGTATGTGAATTTTTTGGAAAAAATAACTTTTAAACTTGGGAATTGATCTGATAAATGTTAATTTCTTCGAAAATTGAACTATGTATACCTTTTTTCATTCTTTCTCTACTCTTTTAGTTTTCTCAATTTTATTTTATGATCTTGACAATTCTCTTTTGTTTTTATTTTGTGATCTTGAGAATTCTCTTTTGATTGTGGTGTTATTCCTTGGCTACACGCTCATTATTATGTTTAATTAGATGGTACTAAAGCTGTTTACTGTAGCTGATGTTAATTGGTTCTTTTATGCTTTTTTCTGTCTTGTTAACATGAGAAATTTAACACGAAGTTGGAATTATGTGTGGAAGTTCTTTATGCTTGGCTCTAGAATTTATTCGTTTAAAGTATTTATGGTCTTAAACATTTCTTTCCCTAGAATTAACAAGTTTTCTTGTCAGTGTTTGAGGTTGTTGGAATAAAAGTTGACTTCTTTAAACTAGTCACTGTACATTTTCAAAAATAAAAATACCAACCAGGATAGAAAGGTATATTGATTTCAAAGATCAGAAATCTTTCATAATATAAATTAAAATTTTTTGCTATCAATGATCTTTTCATTTCTAAAAAGAAAAAAAAATTTTCTTTTTATTGTTCTCCCATTTTTCTTTTGACTGGTAAATATGGTAGCCCCAAAGCAATGTCCATGGCTCTGCTCCCTTACTCCCTCTTTTGAACCATCCCTTACGTATTCTCAGTGCTTTTACTATTGTTTCTATATTATTAGTTCTGAAATAAAAACACCTATGAGATATAGCTCTTTGCTTCTATGAGGTAATGGGTTGGGGAGGGTAAAATTCTTTTTAATTACTGTGTTATGCTAATTACCAAGTGATGTGCAAATCTTAGACATACTGAACGGATTAGGGGAGCTCAGGGAAGGAGAGTTCAGAAGTGATAAGGGGGCTGCTACTTGAAATAATTGGTATTTGAGTTGAATGTCAAGTTAATTGTCAGATGGTGATGATATTCCACATAGAGACTACAGTTGGAGCAAAGGAACTAAAACAGCAAAGTGAGAAGTATGTAATGAACACAAGTTTGGCTAGATTGGAGGAGTAAAGTGGGAAAGAGAGTTTGAGGCCAGATTGTAAGAGTACCTTGAGTAGTTTGGATTTTGTTCTTCAGGTAAGGAAGAGCTGTTTAAAGTTTTTAAGCTTGGAAGTGACCAGTGCCTTCCTTAATATGCCCATACAAAATAAGGATGGTGTGTGTCCTTTCTTATTAATAAAACTTAGTTCCTTAAAGGATACTCCAGCACCACTTTTTAAAAAGCACAGTGCTAGTGCTAGGCTCATTCTTTAATTTGATTGTTTGAAGGATATTATAGGGCATACATATATTTTATGTGGAAGGCATGAATAAAGGTAGATTATCCTTTTCTCATTCTCTCTATTCCACTTCTTAGTCTCCTCTCCCAGGCCAGATCAAATGCTGTGCTCTCCATAAAAAATGGATTCCTTCCAATTGGAAGTTTTTCCTTTTGAAATCTAGTACTACTTTGTGTCTGTCTTATCATAGTTACCATGTTTGACCTTATGCTAAAGACAGTAGACCCATGCACACTGCATTGAAGGCATCTATGCTTGTGTGTTAGTTCTTGGTAAATATAAATGAATCTTTAAATTGCTGTCTCTCAATGATTGTAAAGTGCAAAAATCTAGGATTTGGACTGCGCTAATAAGGTTTTAAAAAGATGACTTGAGGACATCTCTACCACTGCTGATCTAGCTCAGTATTTCTTAAACTTCTGCTGTGAGATGAAATTTTGACACATGTGCAACCATGGATCTACTTAGCAAAGAAGTAAAGTGTTATAGTAACTTATAATTGCCACAACTGTCCTAGGATATGTTGTAGGATATAACAGGTGGTGGATGATGTGCAGTTCTTAGGGCAGTAGTTTTAACTCTTCCAGTTCTCTTTCACTTAAGAAAGAGGTATCAGATTCAGGCACTTTAGAAGTATCAGATAACTTGCAAGAGAAATCATAAGTTACGGTATTCATCTTCCAAGATAACTTTGAGACCTTTCGGATTCCTTCCTTTCTTCCTGCCCCCCCCCCCACCCCTTTCTTTCTTCACTGGAAACTTTATTTATTTGAAGTATAATTCACATACAGTGTTAGCATCAGCTGTGGTTCAGCATTTCTATACATTACTCAGTGTTCACTGTGATAAATGTAGTCCCTGTCACTAAACAATGTTACTACCATCTTCTTGATATCTTATTCCCTGTACTTTTCATCTCTGTGACTTATTTATTTTGTAACTGGAAGTTTGTATCTCATAATTCACTTTATGTATTTCACCCTTTTCTTCTGGATTTCTTTTCCATTTGTTCATGTGTCTTTGTTGTTGTTTTAAATAGGTAGAACCCTATTTTAGTAGATTAGATTGGTAGTCTGGATTTTAGTCCTGGATTCCATTTCATTTCTATAAGTTTGAGAATTTGTGTCCCTAAAAAGGCCTTTCTAAGGCCTTTTCCAGTTCAAAACTATAGGAAGTTGCAGAATATCATGAATACAATGTCTAGGCTTTTCTAGATTCTGGTCAGCATCCTTATTAATATGAACATTTGTTTGACACACTGCCAGTTTACCAGACTGTTCAACCAAAGTTGCGTATGTTTGGCCATTATGTTAGGTGCTTAGTGTCACATTTTGAAGTGTGCCCATCTTCAAACTTTTTTTGTTGTTTTGGTGTGTGGACAAAATGTACCTCTTGTTATTGGAGTTTGGGTAGTTGAGGCTATTGGTTCCAGTAACTATATGCCTGAGAAGGAATACTGGGAGTATTAGCCCTTAAGGTCAGGTTGAGGGGTAGAATAAATGGAACTTCGGCATTTCATGGTCACATCCTCACTTGAAGAAGGACAGCATCATTATAACTTGCAATAAATATTAAATATTGTGAAAACTATCAGTATCTTGCTGATTGTCGATTGAGGGGATTGGTAAATTATTTGGAAGAATAAAATAGATCCTACTAATTTACTTAAAATGCCTAATTTATACCTGTGAAATAACAACAGGTATGTGTATCGCTGTGGAAAGCTGTTGTATATGATAATGAAATAAGGTTATAGAAAAGAAAATCTGAAGACACTTAATTTTTTTATTTTAAGAGCAAAAGCTAGAAATGAACACATGTCCACTCAGAAACTTGTATACTGATATTCATAGTATTATAATAGGTGAAAAGTGGAAATAACCCAAATGTCCATCAACTGATGAATGTATAAATAAAATGTGGTATTTCCATACAATAGAATATTATTTGGCAATAAAAAGGAATGACATACGGATACATGGTATAAAGTGGAAGAATCTAGAAAATATTGTGTGAAATAAGTCAGCCAACAAAAACCTGTATATTGTATGTTTTAATTTATGCAAAGTGTACAAAATAGGCAAATCTGTAGAGACAAAGTAGGTGCTCCAGGTGTGAGTGGAGATGAGGAATGGGTGGTGACTACTAGTAAGTACTGGGTTTCTTTTAGGGTGATGAAAATGTTCTGGAATTAGATTGTGGTAGTGGTTGCACATTCATCTGAATATAAAACATTCAAGTGTATACTTCAAATGGGTGAATTGTATGGTGTATTATTTCTCAGGCTATTTTCTTCTTTACTTTTTAAAAAAGAACAGAAGCTGCATGAAGAGGTATTTTGGTTCTCATGGGTAGTTTTAGAGATCTAGATGAAGGTGGAAGGGCATGGGGGAAAATCGGCATTTCTTGGCATTAGTATACTATTACATTAAGACACAATGCTACTTTCTTAGTCCACTAGCTAAGAATGTAATAGGTTGTGTTTTAGTGGGGATTGTATATGAATCCAGCTTTTTAACGTTATTAGCCCTGGGGCTAGAATTGTGCATTATCCCATTTGAGAGGATAGTCTTGCCTTTCTCTTATCTTTGCATTTTTTGTCTTATTAAATTCAAATGCTTGTGTATTTTCAAGGTAGTGCATAATTGTGTTCTGCCCATCTGTCCACCCTACATTCTGCTTTGCTCTTTTTGTTCACACCTACTCAAGTTTGTGTCATCTTTCTTTCTTAGCTCCTCTAATTGGAACAGTCCCTAGTTTCATGTGTGCTTAAAATCCCTTTCTTCCTTAAATGCTTGCTTCTGTAAAGTTTTATTGACTTACGGTTTCTTGTGACTTAGCTATTTGTTTAAAAATCTATTTTTTAAGGCCTTAGTAGTATCTTCTTCTTTTTCTTTTTCAATTCTAGTATGAGATACTAAATGATACTAGTGTCTGGCTTTTTTATTTTAACCTCTTCACCAAAATGTTTTTGCGATTCATCCATGTTTGTATCTATTAAGTGGTTTCTTTTTAGCATTGCCTAGTTTTTAGTGTTGCCTGATGCTCTGTTATATGTCTAGACCAGTTTCTCCATTCATCTTGCACGGACATTTTGGTTATTTTCAGTTTGGAGCTATTGTGAATAAAGCTACTCTGTGCATTTGAGAACAAGCCTTTGTGTGGATGTATATTTCCATTTTTCGTGCATAAATACCAAGGAATGAGATTTCTGGGTCATATGATAAATGTATGTTTTATCTTATAAGAAACTGTGAAATTGTTTTCCAAAGTAATATGATTTTACAGTCCCACTGACAATGAGAGTTGCAGTTTCCTTACTTTTTCCACACTTCGCGTTGTTAGTCTTTTCAAGTTTAGTCATTCTAGTGGTTACATACTGGCATTTTCTTACAGGGTTTTTTGTTTGTTTGTTTGTTTGTTTGCATTTCCCTGATGAGTAATGGGTTTAAACAGTTTTCATTTGCTTAGTGGGTATTCATTTGTCTTTTTTGGTGAAATGTTTGTTCACATCTTTCGCCCATTTTTAGTTGGGTTGTTTGCCTTCTTACTACTGAACTGTAAGAGATTTTTGTTGTTTTTAAAGATTTGTCAGGGAGAGAGTGAGAGAAAGAGAGCACTTGCACACAAGCAGGGGAAACAGCAGGTACAGGGAGAAGCAGGCTCCCTGATGACCAAGGAGCCTAATGTGGGACTTGATCCCAGGACTCTGGGATCAAGACCTGAGCTGAAGGCAGACACTTAACTGACTGAACCACCCAGGTGTCCCCTGAACTCTCTAAGGGAGTTTTATGTGTTCTAAGTAAAAGTCTTTTTTTCATTTTCATTAATGTATTTTCAATATTTTCTACCAGTATGTGGCTTGATTTTTCTTTCCTTAATGTCTTTCAAAGAGCAGAAGTTTTAATTTTGATAAAGTACTGTTTGTCAGCTTGCTAATATTGTCAGTTTTGCATTCTTTTGTGTCTGATAGTCTTTGCCTTACATGGGGCAGTGGAAATTTTTTTGTCCTGTGCTTACTTTTGGAGGTTTTATAGTTTAGCTTTTATACATAGGGTTGTGATCATTTTGAATTTATTTTAGTGCATGTTATGAGGTAATATCAAGATTCATTTATTTGTTCTGGTGCTATTTGTTGATAAGGCTTCTTTCCATTTAATTATCGTAGTGCCTTTGTTGACTGTCAGTGGCCATGTGCGTGTGGATTTATTTCTGCATTCTCTGTTCTCTTCCCTTGATTTAGGGGTGTGTGTGTGTGTGTACACAGCATGCTGTATCTTCCACCTTTTTTTTTTTTCAAAATTGTCTTAGCTATATTACTTTTAAATATCTTTGAATTTCTACAAGAACACTTGCTGGGATTTTTATTGGGATTATGTTGAATCTCTAGATCAGTTTGAGGAGAATCAGTATCCCAATAATATTGAGTGTATGAATCTGTGAACATGATATATATCTCCATTTTTTTTTTTAGGTCTTCCTTAATTTTTCTCAGTGTTTTCTAGTATTCAGGATAATAGTCTTACACATATATTGTTAAATTTATCTTTAAATATTTCATGTTATAGTGAATGGTATTTTAAAAAAGATTAACTTTGCATTTGTCATTATAGAGATTTGATTTAAAAAAATACTAATCTAGGGCTGGCTCAGTGGGTAGAGCATGCAACTCTTGATCTCAGGGTGGTGGGCTCAGGGTCCATGTTGGGCATGGACCTTACTTGAAATTAAAAATATATATTAAGATCTTTATAAAAAATACTGATCTTTTATCCTGTACTCTTGCAAAACCCACTTTCTAGTTTCCGCCACTTTATTTTATATTTTTTAGGATTTCTTGTGTATATTGTCATGTCATGTGTGAGTAGAAGCTGTTTTATTTTTCCTTTATAATTTGGATCCTTTTTCCCCGCTTTGCTGCATTATTGTGATTGTTAGGACTTTTAGTAAAATGGTGAAGAGAAATAATGAGAGTGTACATCCTTGTTTTATTTCCAGTTATACAGGAAAAAAAATCAGTCCTTTATCATCAGCTATATATAGGTTTTTGTAGATGTGTTACATTAGGTTTGAAGAAGTTTCCTTCAAGCTTAGTTTGTTGAGAGGTGTCCCCCTTCATTCTCCCACAAATGGGTATTTTACCATGCATAGATGCTTTTTTACATTTATTGAAATTAGTAAATTTTTAGTATGGTAATGTAGTGAGTTACAAAATCTAAACCAACCTTGCATTCCTGAGACAAACCCATTTGTACTGCTGTTTAGCTTTTTATATATTGCTGGATTTGACCTGCTTATATTTTATTAATAATATTGCATCTGTATAAACAAGTGATATTAGTACATCTTTTCTTTTTCTTGTGGTCTCCTTGCTTTAGTGTTGGGATTATTCTGGCCTTATTAAATATGTTGGAAAGCACGGTCTCTTCTTTTTCCTAAAAGAGTTTGTGTAAGACTGATACTGTATCTCTTTTTAGATGTTTGAAGAATTCACTGGGGAAGCCGTCTGGGTCTGGAGTTTTCCTTGTGGAAAGCCTTTTGATTTTTGAATTAAAATTTCTGAATTAGGGGCTCAGTTGGTTAAGTTTCTGACTTGATTTTGGCTCAGGTCATGATCTCAGGGTTGTGGGATCAAAACCTGGGTCAGGCACCCTGCTCAGTGGAGAGTGTGCTTTGAGATTCTTTCTCTCCATCTCCCTCAGCCCCTTCCCCTGCACATGCTCTCTCTCACTCAAATAAATAAAATCTTTTAAAAATTCTGAATTAGAGGGTTACTCAGACTTTCTGTTGATAAATTTTCTGTCAGTTGATAATCTGCATGTTTCAAAGAATTTTGTCTATTTAAGCTGTCAAATTTATTGGCATAGAATTGCACTATCTTAATTTACATTTAATGTTTGAAATATCTGTAGTAATGTCCTCTCTTTCAATTCTAACGTTGGCAATTTATGTCTTCTTTCTTCTTTTCTTGACCAGTCTAGCTAGGGGTTCTTTTCAAAGAACAAGCTTTTGTTTTCATTGGTTTTATTTTATCTTTGTGTATGGTGTAAGAGAATGGTCGAGTTTCATTCTTCTACATATAGCTGTCCAATTTTCCCAGCACCATTTATTGAAGAGACTGTCTTTTTTCCACTGTATATTTTTTCCACAGAATATTATTTGACCATAGAGTTGAGGGTCCATATCTGGGCTCTCTACTCTGTTCCATTGGTCTATGTGTCTGTTTTGATGCCAGTACCATGCTGTCTTGGTGATCACAGCTTTGTTTTTATTTTATTTTTATTTTTATTTTTTTTTTTGGTCTTTCATCACCAATTTTTTTTTATTTTACCAATTTCACCAAGTTTAATTTGTTTTTTTCCCCCTAGCTTCTTAAGGTGGAAGCTAATTTAGAACATGATTGTTAAATTTTTATTCTTTTCTAATGTAAGCACTTAAAAGATGTAAATTTCTAAGCATCCTTAGCTCCACCCTACATAATTAATGTATTTTTATTACCATTCAGTTCCATGTGTTTTTAAAGTTTCCTCAAGAGTTCTTTAACCTATGGGTTATGTAGAAATCTGTTAATTTACAGATACTTGGAAAATTTTCCAGTATATTTCTTTTATTGGTCTTGCATTCTTTTGTGGTCAGAAAACACTTTCTGGGGAGTGCATCTCTACTTGGTAGATGGGGTGCTGCCTGACTCATGAATCCTTTAATAAAGCCAATTAGATCTTCAAAAAGAAAACCTTCCTGTATGATTTCACTCTTTTTAAAAAACATTTTATTTATTTGAGAGAGAGCACGAGTGGGGAGGGGAGTTGGGAGAAGCAGGCTCCTTGCTGAGCAGGGAGTTGGACATGGGACTCAATCTGGGACCCTGAAATGATGACCTAAGCTAAAAGCAGACGCTTAACCGACTGAGGTGCCCCTGATTTTACTCTTATACATTTATATGTGCCTTGTTTTATGGTTCAGCATATGTTCACTCTTGTTGTACCAAGAGACGTGAATAACTTTGCTGGTTCATAATGTTCAGGTTTTATATATCTTTGCAGATTTTCTATCTGCTTTTTTACTGATGATTGTGAGAGACTAGAATTCTCTAGTTATAATTGTAAATTTATCTATTACTCCTTTTAGTTTTGTATGTTTTGAAACTCTTTTATTGGCTGCATAAACATTTGGGATTATTTTGTATTTCTGATAACGTGACACTTTAAGCATTATGATTTATTTTCCTTTGTACCTGGTAATAGTCCTTCTCTTATGACGTACTTTGTATGATACTAATATAGGCATTCCAGCTTTATGATTAATGCTTGTATGGTATAGCCTTTTCTATTTCATGTTTAATCTATATCATGTTTAAAGGGGGATACATAACTTTATCCAGTCTGACAGTATCTGCTTCCAGTCTAGTCTGATAGTCTCTACCTTTAATTGGGCATTAGGACCATATATATTTAACATCATTATTCATTTAATTGGATTTAAGTCTACCATTTTTTATTTATTTATTTATTTTTAATTTGTTCTCTTTGTTTCATGTTTCCTTTTTTTGGGAGGTTGCTTGTTTTTTAGCATATCATTTTACCTCTTTTCTTGGCTCATTAGTTTTATTAGTTTCTTTTCTTTTTTAATAGTTGCTCTAGGGTTTTACAGCATGCAGTCTTGAACTTACCACAGTCTACTTTCATCACTTTATAAATAATGAATGATCCTTACTACAATGTATTTTCAGTTTTTCCTTTTCCTTTTTGCTGTTTTTGTCATTCTACAGGTTATTATATGTCACTGCCACTTTTGCTTTATGCAGTCAGATTATCTTTTTAAAATTTAAAGGTTACGTGGTAAACTCACATATTCACCATTGTTGGTTTTCCTTTGTGTAGAAGTTTCTATCTGCGTTTCTATCTGCTATTTCTTAATTGATAGACTTATTTCTTAGAACAGTTTTAGGTTTATGGAGAGACTGAGTAGAAAGTACAGACTTACCATATATTCTCCTCTTTCCCTTCCCCTGTTCTCCCTCTCATGTTGGCCCCACAGTGTTGCCTATTATTTAAGATTTTGCATTGTTAATTGTGTGATATATGTGTTACAATTGATGAACCAATATTGGTGCATTTTTACTGACTTAAGTTTATAGTTTATATGAGGGTTCGCTCTGTTGTAAATTCTGCTATCCTTTTTCTTCCTGAAGAACTTCCTTCAGTGTTTTTTGTAGTGTAGACCTGCTGGTCAAACATTCTCAGCTTTTGTTTGTTTGAAAATGTCTTTATTTCCCCTTCACCTGTGATGGATTTTATCGCTTTGTGTAGATTTTGATTTGCAGGTTTTTTTCTTTGTAACAGTTCAGACGCTTTATTCCTTTGTTTTAAACTTGTTTGTATTGTTTTTGACAAGGAACCTGGTAATTCTTATCTTTGTTCCTCTGTATGTAATGTGTCTTTCCCTTGACTTTGGCTGCTTTTAAGACTTTATCTATATTACTAGATTTCAGGAATTTGATTATTAATTATATGACTTTCTGTGATTTCTTTGTGCTTAACCTGTTTTTTGTTCACTGAGTCTTTTGAATATATGGGTTTAGTTTTTGTCAAGTTTGGAATTCTTTGGTCCTTATTTCTTCAGATAGTTTTTCTGTCTCCCCATCTTTCCAGGACTCCAGTTATACCATTTTTAGACTGCCCTTGATATTCTTACAGGTCCCTGATGCTCTTTTCTTTGTTTTTTGTTTGCTTTGTTTGCTTTCTGATTTTTGTATCTTCAAGTAGGGATCTTTTTCCTTCACTGCTTTAATCTGTTGCTAAGTCTATCCAGTCGATTATTTGAGATACTGCATTTCTCAAATTTAAAAATCCATTGATTCTTTTATTTATTTATTTTTTAAGTTTTTATTTATTTGAAAGAGTGAGCATGCGCAGATGCACAAGTCGGGGGAGGGGCAGTAGAAGAGGGAGAAGCAGAATCCCTGCTGAGCGGGGAGCCCAACGTGGGGCACAACATGAGGCTTGATCCCAGAACCCTGGGATTATGACTCAAGCTGAAGGCAGATGCTTCGGTGACTGAGCCCCCAGGCGCCCCCATCGATTCTTTTCAAAATAATTGTCTTGTTTTTGTTTTAAATCTCTAACATATTTGTAATATTTTGAAGTTTAGGTCTTTAAATATATCATCTCTCTTGGTTCTGGGTCTGTTTCTTCTGTCAGATTTTTCCTCTGGTATGGGTTGCACATTTCTTCATTTTCTTACGTTTGGTAAGTTTTGATTGACTCTTGGACTTTGTTGATTCCCACACATTTCTCTGTTGTCTTGTGTTTGGTAAGTTTTGATTGATTCCTCACACTGTTGTCTGGATTTTGTTGATTTCCTCTGGAGAGGTTTTATTTTTGTTTTGGCAGGGTGTTATATTTCTTATGGGTATGCTTGAACCTTTTGAGACTTGTTTTTAATCTTTGTTTTGGCAAGTTGAATGTAGCCTTTACTCTACAACTAGTTTAGCACAGTTACTAAGTGATGATTCTGATTCAGTTTCTACTGATTTGCCCAGGTTTTAATGAGGTCTTTCTCCTTTTTGGTTGGAACTTGCACATCCCCCAGTTTTTTGTAATCTCGGAATTTTTGAGCCTGCTTGGTCATTATTCCTTGCCTGGCTTGGTAGAGTTTCACTTTACTAATACACAGCTTTATATTGAAGAAACTGCATTATCAAGTATTTGATAGCATTTAGCCACATTGTGGCTTTTGAGAGCTTGAATTGTGGTTAGTTTGAATTTAAATATTCTGTAAGTATAAAACACTTAAAAGTATAAGTATAAAACCTAAAAAATGTCAGGAACTTATTATGCGAAAAAAAGAATGTAAATACCCGTTTTTTATATCAATTATATCCTGAAATGGTAATATTTTGAGCATATTGGGTTAAATGAATTATGTTAAAATTAGTTTTATCTGCTTCATTTTCCTTTAAAATGTGTTCACGTTGTTTCTTTTGGGCAGAATTGGTCTAGAAACCTCTACAGATTTCAGGAATGCTTTCTTTTGAGCTCCATCTTCTCTGCTCCTCTACTCTACAAATCCCCATTACTTCAGCCTCCCTGAATTTCAGTGTGTGTGTCTTTTACTCACTGAGTCCATCATATTCTGCTTGGCTTTCCATTCCTGCATTGCCCTCTGGACTCTGGATAAGGAGTATGTAGGGGACACTTTCACTTTTTCAGTTATCACAGTGCTCAGCTCCTCGGTGTCCAGTGTTTTAAAATTACAGCTTTTTATATCTGATCAGTTTTCTAGTTGAGTTCATTGGGAGAGCATGTCTCCTGCTAAGTTACTACATCATGGTTGGTACCAAAAATCTTTTTAAGGCATGAGTAGTTTGATGCCCAGGTCTGAAAACTGACTCTCCCTTGAATTAAAAACACTGTTGCTGGTAAACCTAAGTTTTTATTACAAAATGAAATTAATATTTGAGAAAATATGCACCATTTATTGTGTTTATAGACTTATTTTTGGTTATTGCCTGTTTAATTTTCCCCTTAATCTGGATTGATTTTAAAAGCTATTTTCATGTACAAACCTCTTTTCTTTCACATTGCATTATACTCAGGGCAGAGGTATCCAGTGAAAGTTGGTAAGTGCAAGCATAAAGCAGAAATTTTCTTCATAATTATGTTGAGTTGTTGTTGTTTTTTTGTGTTTTTTTTTTTTTAATCAAGACTTGAGGAGATGCTTAGTATTTTAGGCCCTTAAGACTTGACACTGAGAATGTTAATACCATGTCAGGAGCACTTTGTTTCATTTTGCTTTCTAATTTATTGGCATTCACTGATTAAGCACATAATTAACAAGCTAGTATAGCAAGAGAAGGCATTAGGGAGCAGATTTTCTTGGGTCATTCAGGTCTTCAGTTATCATCAGCAATTGTATTAAGTGTTATCTATTTGCTTTGTAAAATGTTGAGGTATTTGAAAAGAGGAGTTTGAATCAGTCATTTCATTTAACCCTTCTTGTTAATATGGAAAATTGGAAGTTGATAGTAACTTGTGTCACAATATAAACTGTGATGTTTGACATTTAACTATTATTGGAATGATAGTATCTACACTGTTTTCATTTGTTTCAGAATACTTTAAAAGACATATCCATGTGATTTTTGTGATATTGTCTTGTGTAATATCTAGCTCTGGTAATTATCATATAGAAACTTAAAACTTATTTTAAAGTTATTGAGAAGTTGTCAGTGTTTATCATTTTTGTTCACAGCAGGCACTCACCTGTTGTCAGGGTATCTGTCATATATAGGTATTAATATACTGAAGCTGCTCAAATGTATCAGTCCTCTGAGATTTGCTTTTCTGTCTTTTGAATCCATTGCTTTAGTATGCATTCAGTTTTTCACATATTTAAATCATTTAACAAAAGCATGAACTGGGGGCACCTGAGTGGCTCAGTTGGTTTGCCATCTGCCTTTGGCTCAGGGCTCAGGTCATGTTCTCAGAGTTCTGGGATTGAGCTCCACCAGAGTTGGGCTCCCTGCTCAGCAAGGAGTCTGCTTCGACCTCTCCTTCCCCCTCTCCCCCTGCTCGTGCTCGCTTTCTCTCTCACAAATAAATATGTAAAGCCTTAAAAAAAAAGTGAGCTGAACTGTGGTTGTGCATAACTGTTAAAAGCATGCCCGGATTAGGATTAGATAACTTTACTGACTTTGCTATGTGACCTTGGTAGGTACCTTCTTAGTATTTCAGTTTCCTTTTGAGGATAATAGTGAGATTATTGTTGGTTGCCTTTGTTGCTGTTCCTAACTGCAAATAAAGCAGTTAGGATACTGGTTAGCATATGATAAATACTGCTGTTACAGTTGCTGTTATTGTCATCATCTCATTAGGTCTTTCTCAAATCTTAATCCCATATGATAGTACTTACTTCCTTGCTCTCTCTCGCTCTCTCTCTCTCTCTCTCTTTTTTTTTTATTAAGGACTTCATATAACCGCTGTATATTACATATTCCTCATTCATTGTGTGATGTAGGCTTCCCCAACTAGAATGTAAGCTCCGTGAGATCAGTCATAGATGTAGAGATTTAGCACTAGCACCTAGAAAAGTATCTGGAGTATATTGGATATTCAGTAAGTATTTTCTGAATGGACTGTATTGAATTCTATTCCAAATAGTAACTAGATATTGGGGATATAAAAATGCATGAAGTTCTTTCTCTAAAAAAAACAAAGTATAGAAGAGGCTCATACTTAAAACTAAGTATGATTTTACTCCCCCCCCCCCTCGCAGAAGTGATTGTGATGGTAAGAGTATTCCTGAGGTTGCTGTCACAGAAGGTGCCATTAAACTGGGGAAGATTGTTTAAGAGATGGGGAAACACTGTTTCTAGCAGAGGTGAAAATTTGAGAATTACAGAGCTTGACGTCCAGGTTAACAACAATGTAGGCTGGTTAGAAATGGAGGGACTGGGTGATTCAGTTGGGTGTCTGACTTGATTTTGGCTCAGGTCATGATCTCAGGGTTCTGCAGTTGGCCCAGGTTTGGTTCCAAGCTTGGTGTGGAGCCTGCTTAGGATTCTGTCTCCCTTTCCCTTTGCTAAACCCCCCTCCCCCATCTGCTTGCTTAAATGCATGCAAGCTGCTCACTCTCAAAAAAAAAAAAAAAGGTAGAGGGGGCTAGCTAGGAGGTTGGTGGGGATCACGGGATCAGATTTGGGAGTAATAGCAATTGGAGATGCAGGTTGTCTAGCTCTTGCCTGGACAGAAGCAATGAGATTTGGAGATTTAATATATGAAATTTAAGTATAACTGGATGTAGCACTAACATTTTAGTTTTGGTTTTATTTTGAAGGTAAGAGTATGTTTCATTATAGATTATTATAAAAGAATTTGATTTTTAGAATATTTCCTTTTAGAAATTGAGAACATTGTACAAAACACAAGTTTTCAATAACAATTCATTTATAGAACTGAAAATGAATTTTTGATGTAAGAAAATATACCAGGATGTATCACATTTGTATTTATTTATTTATTTTTAAGATTTTGTTTATTTGTCCTCAGCAACCTCAGCAACCTGTGACAGAAAGAGTGAGAGAGAGAGAGAGACCACAAGAGTGTGTACATAAGCTGGGGAAGTAGCAGGCAAAGGGAAAAGTAGGCTGGCTCCCTGCTGAGCAAGGAGCTGGATATGGAACTCAATCCTAGGATCCTGGATCATGATCTGAGCCCAAGGTAGATGCTTAAACCGACTGAGCCAATCAGGTGCCGCTCAGATTTGTGTTTAATTGGTTATTTACTATGGGTCAAATTGCTAGACTTTAATTTGAGAACCCATAAAAAAACAGCTCCACTTTGAATTACTTGATTTTAGAAGTTGGTGTTGAAACTTTTTAAGGAGCTTTTTTTCTTTTCTACATTTCAGTGTAATTAGATTAAAAGCTGAAATTGGCTTTTGAAAGCAAGCTCTTTTTAACCTTGCAAAAAAAGCTTATTTGTGTGTGTATATGTCTTAAAAGTTCAGGCTTTTAATACTTAATTCATTAATACAAAAAGAATATTTGGCAATTTGTATTTTTTCCCCTCTAGAGAAGGTGTTGATTTGAAATGGAAATAAAATTATAGTATCACAGTAATTAATATTGCTGAATCAGATTCTAAAGACTGGTATTTCCATGGAGAAATTACCATTTTTATTTGAGGTAGCAGATTTACTTGGGAGTTGGTAGAATTATCCAGTCATGCAATTCTAAATTATTGGATTAACAACATCATAATTGGTCCTCGGCCAATCTGGGTGAGGAAGGTGGGAACTGAGGGGAGGGGCTTCTACCATCTTTCCTTTATACCTAAATGCCTTACTGTTATTCAAAGCAAACTGGATTATTCTTTATGTACTGATCCTTGGTTAGTATTCACCAGCGTTCCTTTTTTAAATATGAATCATCGACATCAGTTTTATGTTCATTTTGGCAATCTTATGTTCATTATTTTCATTTCATTATTACCTTTAAAAGACAGCGAAAGCTACAAGCATACATGTTGTATTTGAATACAGACATATTTTACGGCAATGCAGATCACTGACCCCCTGACAATTTTCTTTTATAAATGAGAACTTAATACAGTGAATACTTCCAATTATTTTAGCAAAGCACACATTCAGTAGGCTGTGTGTACAAGGTAAATATAAAGCATATCATGTGATCTAGAGTATAGGAAAATGGGACCTAGGAAACCCAATTTGTGAGTCTAGGGAGTATATAGAATATTACTGAACATCTAAGTAATACTTACTGAAAAAATAGGTTAGTGACATTAGAAATTCTCCGTTGGCTAACATTATGTTTTTATTAGGCAAATACCACAAATGAGTTAAAAATTTATTTTCCTATTTTTCAGCAAGTATTTGTGGAGCTATCTTCCGGGCATAGTGTTGAGAGTTGGAATTTATAATGACAAAACATATTTAATTCAATTTTGGAGTTCAGATCACTTACCCATCTCATTTTTTTTTTTCTTTAGGAATTGTATTTTGTGAAAAAGGAGTAAAGAAGAATTTTCTGCAAGGATCATATGAAGTGCACTTTCTTGCTGATATATCATTTCTAGTAAGATTTTTCATTATGTTATGAAGTAAATAAATACAATGGAAATTATTTCCTTTCTTAAAATCAGACTGTCTTGTGAGCTTGAATAGTAGTCTTTTTGGAGTTTATTTTGTAGCTTAATGTAGATTAATTAAGGGAATTTATAATGTCCATTTGAAGCGCATTCTGTTGCGCACTGACAGTTTCTCATATATTTTATCCGATACTGCTAAGATAATCCTAACTTTTTCATTGTTCTCACTTCATCTTCCATATCATTTACCCTTATTTAAAAAAAGAAAAAAACTTGAAGTAGTCCATATTTTCTGTGACAATAAATAGAAGAAAGTGTGGATTTGAGGACATGAGTTATATATAAGCTGAGAAAGATGTTCAAATGAAAGATGAAGTGTACAAATATTTCTTGAAATATCTTAGGAAGGGTCAAAGAAAAAAGTTAAGCAGAGTTAAGAGATTTTTTTAAAAATGTAGACTTAACATTTGTAACTTGAATTTGCCTCCTTAAATCATAGGTGCAGGGACACCTGGGTGGCTCAGTTGGTTAAGTGGCTGCCTTCGGCTCAGGTCATGATCCCAGCATCCTGGGATAGAGTCCCACATCGGGCTCCTTGCTCAGCAGGGAGCCTGCTTCTCCCTCTGCCTCTGCCTGCCACTCTGTCTGCCTGTGCTCGCTCGTTCTCTCTCCCTCTCTCTGACAAATAAATTAAAAAAAAAATTAAAAAAAAAATCATAGGTGCATATTTGCAAAGCTTCTGAGTAGGGTGTTTGACTTACAAACTTACAGTGGTCTAGGTTCATGGTTCCAGATTGTAAGATGTGTAGTGCTCTTCAAAAGTTTTCATGGGGCACCTGGATGGCTCAGTGGGTTAAAGCCTCTGCCTTCGGCTCAGGTCATGATCTCAGGGTCCTGGGATTGAGCCCCACATGGGGCTCTCTGCTCAGCAGGGAGCCTGCTTCCCCCCCTCCCCCCACCGCCTGCCTCTCTGCCTACTTGTGATCTCTGTCAAAAAAAAAAAAGTTCTCGTGACTGAAACTTTATCTGAATTCCTCCTTTATTCAAAATGGAAAAGAAGTTAATTACACTAATACCAAAACATTTTGAAATAATAAAATTTTGAAAAATGTTAGTAGGGGGTAGTTTTTTTTTTTTTTTTTAAGATTTTATTTATTTATTTGTCAGAGAGAGAGAGAGAGAGAGCACAGGCAGCCAGAGGCAGAGGGAGAAGCAGGCTCCCTGCTGAGCAAGGAGCCCGATGTGGGACTCGATCCCAGGACGCTGGGATCATGACCTGAGCCGAAGGCAGCCGCTTAACCAACTGAGCCACCCAGGCGTCCTGGGGGATAGTTTTTGATGTGTTTTAACATTAACATTTTAAATAAATATTAGACCTCATTGATTGTGCCTGATGATTATCTCAGTAAGAAAAGGGAGTGGTACTTGACATTTTTTTTTTGTACTTGTTTTAAGAATAATTTTATTTAACATAAAGTGTAAAATTTTTTGGGTATTAAGTGATATTAAAATCTTACAACTTTTTTATAAATTTTATAAATTTTATAAATTTTTATAAATTCTTTGTTAAAGTACTTTATTGTGATACCAGTTTCTTTTTAAAAATTTTTTATTTTTAAATTTTTATTTCATTTTTTTGAGAGAGGGAGGGGGAGAGGAAGAGAGGGAGGGAGGGAAGGGGGAAGGCCAGAGGTAGAGGGAGAGAGAGAATCTTAAGTAGGCTCCATGCCCAGTGCAGAGCCCAATGTGGGGCACTATCTTACAACCCTGAGATCATGATCTGAGCTGAAATTAAGAGTCGGACGCTTAACAGACTGAGCCAGTCAGGCACCCCATGATACCAGTTTCTTATGTTTATATATTTTTCTTTTAAAACTTTGACAGAGGAAGTGCCCATTTTATGACATCTTTCAGTTTGGGGAAGTAGGAGAAAAGGCATAATTTTTTCGATTGAAGCGAAGTATCCTTCAGGCCAGAACTTGTATACACACCGGCAGGATGGGAAAAATAGAGTCTAATTCCCATTTTTATTTTTTATTTTTTTAAAGATTTTATTTATTTATTTGACAGGCAGAGATCACAAGTAAGCAGAGAGGGGGGGGGGAAGCAGGCTCCCCGCTGAGCAGAAAGCCTAATGCAGGGTTCTATCCCAACACCGGATCATGACCTGGGCCGAAGGCAGAGTCTTTTTTTGTTTTTGTTTTTGTTTGTTTCTTTTCTTTTTTTTTTAATTTTCAGTGTAACAGAATTCATTGTTTATGCACCACACCCAGTGCTCCATGCAATACGTGCCCTCCGTAATACCCAACACCTGGCTCCCCCAACCTCCCACCCCCCGCCCCTTCAAAACCCTCAGATTGTTTTTCAGAGTCCATATTCTCTCATGGTTCATCTCCCCTTCCAGTTCCCCTCAACTCCCTTCTCTCCATCTCCCCATGTCCTCCATGTTATTTCTTATGCTCCACAAATAAGTGAAACCATATGATAATTGACTCTCTCTGCTTGACTTATTTCACTCAGCATAATCTCTTCCAGTCCAAAGGCAGAGGCTTTAACCCACTGAGCCACCCAGGTGCCCCTCTAATTTCCATTTTTAAATATAAACCTTGATTAGTGTTGTGTAAATCTTTGAATATTTGTTTTTTCTTTTTATCTTATTTACATTTCTTTTGTCCACTAACTGTTTGAAACTAAGTGATTTGAGTTCTAAAAGCACTATAGGAATTTAGCCATCTTGATGCCCATAGTTCAGAACTCTGCACCTTCTGTGAACCTCAGGGATGGCTGTGGGCATAACTTCAGCTGTTATATTTTGGGGCCTGTTTAAACTTAATGAAATTCTTTATGATGCTTCTTCTAGTAGGCTCTACATCTATGGATGTATACAGTGTCTTATTCTTCATGGCAGGCTTCTATGGCTCTGAGAATTGTACTTGAGTTAATAAGTACTTGCTTAGGAGCTACTCTGAGTACTTAGAGTAATGCTTTCCAATTGAATAGATTCATGTGTTGACTAAAGAGCTTCAGATTAGTTTTCCCTATAATTCTGTCCTAATTTGGGGTAGGGTAGAAATTGGGGAGGCTGGTACAGAGATTGGGCAAATTTTTTTTCTACCTTTTTTCCTTTCCCTTGTGTCTTGGAACTGCATTGGGCTCTTATATTTAGGTCTGTGATCCGCTTTTTTTTTTTTTTTAAGTTTTTATTTATTTATTTGACAGAGATCACAAGTAGGCAGAGAGGCAGACAGAAAGAGAGGAGGAAGCAGGCTTCCTGCTGAGCAGAGAGCCTGATAATAGGGCTCAGTCCCAGGACCCTGGGATCATGACCTGAGCCGAAGGCAGAGGCTTTAACCCACTGAGCCACCCAGGTGCCCCATGTGATCCACTTTTGAGTTAATTTTTGTTATGGTATGAGGTAAGGGATAAGATTTATTTCTTTGCATATAAAAATCAAATTTTTCCAGAAGCAATTTTGGAAAGATTCTCTTTTTCCCTGTTGAATTACCTTGGTAACTTTGTTGAAAGTCAACTGACCATTAAATGTGGGTCTTTTTGCCACTCTGTCTGCCTGTGCTCGCTCTCTCTCTCTCCCCCTCTCTCTCTGACAAATAAAAAAAAAAATGTGGGTCTTTTTTTAGGACCTTTTCATTTTATTGATCTGTATATTTATGGCATTTTGTACTGTTTTGTTTACTGTAGCTTTGTAGTAAGTCTTAAAATCAGATAGTGTACATCCTCTACCCTTGTTTTTCTATTTCCCAAAGTTGTTTTTGTGCTCTGCATCCTTTCCATTTCTTTCTATGTATTTTAGAATCAGCTTGTCCGTTTTTACAAAGAGGTCAATGAGATTTCAGTTGTGAATGCTAGAATGAATGAATGCTAGAATGAATGAATCCTAGAGGCTACACTGGGGAGAATTGACCTGCGAAGGATGTTGAATCTTCTTGGTACCTCTCTCTGTTTAAGTTGTCTTTAGTTTTTCTTAGAGTTCTGTTTTCAATGTAAACATATTACACCTATTTTCTTATGTTGATCTCTCTTTTTAATTTTTATGTTATGTTAAGTGGTAATGTAAAGAAAATCAGTTTTCAGTTTGTATGTGGACTTATAATTGATTTTTTATTAGACTTTGTAATTTGTGATTCTGCCAAGCTCATTATTAGTTGTAGTAACATTTTTAAAAAAGATTTATTTATTTTAGAGAGAGAGCGAGACAGAAAGAGGCCACGAGTGGGAGGGGCAGGGGGAAAGGGGGAGAGACTCTGTAGGGAGCCAGACACGGGGCTCCATCTCATCCTGAGATCAGGACCTGAGCCAAAACCAAGAATTGGATGCTTAACCAACTGCACCACCCAGCTCCCTGTTCTAGTGATATTTTTTTATAGTCCTTCAGGTGTTCTGTGTAGACTATCGTCTTGTCTGTGAATAAAGACTCCCTTAAATTTTTTATCCCTTTATTTTTTTGCTTGCTTTATTGCACTGCCTAGTAGTCCCAGTGCAATGTTAAAGTGATAAGCTGACATTCTTGCCTTAATCCTGATGTTCGGTCAAGTACATTCAGTTTTTCACCACTAAGTATGATGTTAACTACAGATTTTTAATAGATACCCTTTGTGAGATTAAGTTCTCTTTTATTCATAGCTTGCTGAGAATTTTTTTTCTTGTCGTGAATGAATATTGAATTTTTAACAGTTTTTCCACACTATTGAGATGATCATGGTTTTTTTTCTCTCTTACCTGTTAATGTAGTTAATTACATAGATTTTTTTTTCTTTTGAATATTAAACTAAGAAGTCTTGCATTTCTGAGATAATCTTCACTTGGTCATGACTTACTGTTTATATATTGGATTAATCTGCTAAAATTTAGTTAACTTTTTTTTCATCTGTGCTCATAGTAGATACTGGTTTGTAGTTTTTTCTTTTTTGTAATGTTTTGTCTGCATTTTGTATTTGGATAAGAGTGAGTTGACAAGATGTCCTGTTCTGGAAAAGTTGCCATGCATTTGGTGTTATTGCTTCTTTAATTGTTTGGTAGAATTCACTAATGAAGACCTCTGGTTTTGGAGTTTCTTTGTGGGAAGGTTTTACTTATTTATTTATTTTTAAAGATTTTATTTATTTGACATAAAGGGGGAGAAAGAATGAGTGGGGGGAGTGGCAGGTAGAAGGGGAAGCAGGCATCCATCTGAGCAATGTGCCTGATATGGGACGTGATCCCAGAACCCTGGGATCATGACCTGAGCCAAAGGACTGAGCCACCCAGGCATCCCTTTTAGAAGGTTTTAAACTATGAACTCAGTTTCTTTGATTTGGGCTATTCAGATTATAGTAATTCTTGAATAAGCTTCAGTTGTTTGTGTCTTTCAAGTGAATTTGTCCATTTCAGGTGAATTGCCTTATTTATTAGCATAAGGTTGCATATTATAATCCCTTACTCTTTTTAATGTTTGAAGGATTTATATTGATATCCACTCCTTTGTTCTGGTATTAGAGATTTTCCTTCTTTTTCTAAAGGAGCAATTATTAGCTAAAATTTTCCTTTTTCTGCATTTTACAAAGTTTGTTTTGTGTTCATTTACATAGAGTTCAAAGAATTCTTAAATTCCTTTGTGATTTTTTTGGACCTACTTAATTGTCAAATATATGGTTAATTTTTTAGATATGTTTCTCTCTCAAGATTTTATGTATTTGACAGAGAGTGTGAGAGTGTACACAAGCAGGGGGAGAGGGAGAAGTAGGCTCTCCACAGAGCAGAGAGCCTATCTTGAGGCTTGATACCGGGATCCTGGGATCTTGACCTGAGCCAAAGGTAGATAGATGCTTGACCAACTGAACCACCCAGGTGCCATTTCTTTGTTTTTAATTTAATTATGCTGTGGTCCAAGAACATATTTTATGTATTATAAAGTGCAGAATGTTTTCTGTGTTAGTGAATGTTTTGTTTGCACTTACGAAGAATGTGTATTGTGCTCTTGCAGAGTAGAACTTTCTAAAAATGTTAATTGGTCAAATTGGTTGATAGTTTTTTCAAAATTTGACCCTCTGATTTTCTGTTTCTTTCAGTAATTGCTGAGAGAGGAGTAAGAAATCTTCAGCTTAATTGTGGACTTGTCTGTTTTTCCTTTCATTTCTTGGTTCATGTATTTTGAAGCTCTAATATTAGTTGCATGCATATTTAAGTTTTTTCTATATTCTTGATGAATTCTGTATCTTGATGTCCCTCTTTGTCTTTGGTAATATGTTCTGAAATCTTTTCTGAAATAGCTTGCATAGTTTCTGATACAAAGACTGCTGTTTTTCTTATTCTGCCACCCCGAATTTTTCTATTTTGTTGACTGGTCTAAGACTTTTTCAGTGATTGTGCTTTAGTCATTTGATTATGATGTGCCTTAGTATGGTTGTCTTTGAGAAAATCCTTCTTAGGTTTTCTTGAGTTTTTGTCCCCCCCAATTTGGAAAAATATTGGCACTGTTTCTTCAAATATCACACCCCAGGGTTGGGTTTTTTGTTTGTTTTTTCAAGTGGAGGAGAGAATTTCATAGATTTGATATTGTCTCAACACTTGTCCTTTGTATTTTTTTTCTCTTTTTTCTTTTTGGATCATTGATATTGCCCTGTTTCTAGGTTCACTGATCTTTGTTTCCCTGCAATATGTTATCTGTTCTTAATCTCATTCAGTGTGTTTATTTCTGATAATTATTTTTTATCTGTAAAAGTTTTATTTCTTACATTTCTCTTCTCATCATGTTACTGTTTTCCTTTACCTGTTTTAACATTTAAAGCTTATTTATAATCATTGTTTTAATGCCCTTGTCGTTAATTCCTTTAACTTTATCATTCCTGAGTTTCTTTATACTGACTGACTTTTCTTCTCCATATGGGGCCCATTTCCTGTTTCTTTTCATTCTCTATAATTTTTTTTTAAATTAATTTATTTATTTTTAATTTCTTTTAAGCGTAACAGAATTCATAGTTTTACACCACACCCAGTGCTCCATGCAATGCGTGCCCTCCACTATACCCACCACCAGGTTCCCCAACCTCCCACCCCCCGCCCCTTCAAAACCCTCAGGTTATTTTTCAGAGTCCATAGTCTCTCATGGTTCATCTCGCCCCCAATTTCCCTCAACTCCCTTCTCCTCTCCATCTCCCCATGTCCTCTGTGTTATTTGTTATGCTCCGCAAATAAGTGAAACCATATGATAATTGACTCTCTCTGCTTGACTTATTTCACTCAGCATAATCTCTTCCAGTCCCGTCCATGTTGCTACAAAAGTCGGGTATTCATCCTTTCTGATGGAGGCATAATAC
>PISX010014692.1:0-52099 GCA_004024625.1 Mellivora capensis
AGAAAGGATCACTTTATGAGGAAAAAAAGATAAAATAAATTTTTTAAAAAATTTAAATTTTAAAAATGTAATGATTTACAATGTCTAATGATAATTCAATGTAGTATCTAATGGCAATTATGTTAATTTTTTCTAGTCTTTTTATAGGCATGTTTACACGATTTTGATTATACTGATCTCATGCAGTTTTGCATCCTGCTGCTTTTTTAACTCGGCAACATAATCCATTACTTGTGTCGCCCACGTGTGGGGACTGGTTGCTCTAATTTCCTTATGCCTAGCAGTGTTTTGCATGTCGTAAGCACTAAATTGAATTGAATTTGTGGAAATACTCTCAGCTAGCCACATTTCCTTTGCAGCTGTGGACGTAACACAAGCTATACAATGTGGTTGATACCAAAGCATTAAAGATGTCTGTCTGGTTTTTGTCCCTAGTCTTTTCCAGAAATGTATTTACCAAGTTGTGGTGATAATGCTGCCACCTAATGGCATTGAGCAGAAGTGCAGTAAACTCTTGAAAAAGTAAAGACCTAGGGGAGGATTTGAATACGGTTTGCAGGCAAGAGAATTGAAACTTTTTCACCTTCATTTTTTTTTAAACATTGAGATATAATTTACATACTTCACCCATTTAAAATGTGGAGTTTTATGAGTCCTGGCAAATGTAAACACCCAAAACTGGAACCACAATTAGGACACAGAACATTTCCAGGGCACCCCTCCCCAAAATTAGCTTATTTTACCTTTTCAGTCATTTCTTCCCCCCCTCCCTACACAACCACTAATCTTCTTTCTGTAACTACATTACTCTCCACTTCCTAGAATTCCATATAAATCCTACATTATCTCTTCCTTTGTGTCCAGCTTCTGGCACCTAGCATAATGAATTTGAAATTCATTGGTTGTGTTGCATGTATCAGTAATTTGATCCTTTTTACTGCCAAGTAATATTCTATTGCATGGCCATAGCTCATTTATCCATCTGCCTGGAGATGGACCTTTGGATTTTTTCCACTCTGGGGCTATTGTGAAGAAAGCTTCTACAAAACATGTACCAGTCTTTGGGGGAGGACAGATGTTGAGAATTAATTTTTAAGCAATACATGTGATAGACCGTGAAGTTAAAAGTTAAATACCCAAGTGTCAACCTGATGATTTAGGTAAGCAGGAACGCACTTTTTATAGCTGTCTCAATTTAAATGTCGCGCTTCACACACAGGACGCTTACTGAAATACACTTTAAATCCTGAGGCAGAGAACTAGATTAATCACCAGTATAGACATTATACCAAACAATGTGAAAATTGTTTAATCATATTGTTTTGGAATTCAGTTGGCAGGAATCTGACATGAATGCTAACAAAGATCTAATAATTGCTGTCTTTATTTTAAAATGATAATGTTGCTTTTGGGCAGCACATGTGCTAAAATAGGAATGATACAGAGAATATTTGCACAGCCCCTGTGAAAATGACATGCAGATTCATGAGGAGTTCCATATTTTTTTTACCAAGATCATGAGTTTTGATGGGGAAAACAGGACAAGTTCTCATATACCAAAAAATAAAATAAATAATTGTATATTAATCATCATAGCACTTACCACCATTACTGTTACTGTCAGGACATACTTTGCATATAATCATTAGCATAAATTGAATACATCATAAGTGCTTAATCAGTACTGAAGTAAAAGGGGAAAAAAAGTCTCTTGGGGCTCAGTTTTCAACAGATTAAGCATCATTCCTCACTGATAAATTTCTTTAAACAGTTAATCTACCCTGCTGGGCTGTATGTCTGAGAAAAGGGTGGAGGGTATTGTGTCAGGCAAAGCAGGTGTTTTGGGGGCATCTGCTATTGGGAGAAAGCAAAGGTGTTCTGGGAGTATAGGAAAGAACATGGCACAGCTAAGGGAATTCAGATGGACTTTGGCTTTCTGCTCACACAAAAATCCGTCGTTACTATTTCTCTCAGAAGTGACCAGTCACAGTGAAGCAAATTGCCTGTGACGTTTTAATTAACTTTCTTGGTCCCTCACTTTCCTTCAGCTGTAGCTAGGAGCCTGTTTCAAGGACCTTGCTCTCTTAGTTTCTCTTCTGGGTACAAAGGACTTTGTAGGGGCAGTTTTTCGAGCTCACAGGTTGACAGCTGCTCTAGACAGCTGTGCTCCCTGAGGCAGAACCTGCTGCATCCCCAGCAATGCAAACTGGAGACAAATGGGTTAAAAATAATCGTGACCAAGTCCTCTCCTGTCCTGTGCCATCACTGATGCCCTCTGCAGATATTCTTTTCCCTAGTGGTAATTACATATTTCCCTTTTTCTCCTGTTGAATTTCATCTTTTCTCCTTGTTGCCTTTGAATTCCAACTGTTAATCATCACCTAGCATTTTATGTACAAATATTTTCACTGAACCCCTTACCTCTGACTTACACCTCAGATTAATTTTCAATCTCATTGCAAGCTGTTGCAGTTGACATTTTTGCCCTCAAGAAAATTTTCTGAAGAATATTAGTCTTCCATTAAAAATATTAATTCTGGGAACACCTGACTGGCTCAGTCAGTGGAGCGTGCGACCCTTGATCTTGGGTTTGTGAGTTCAAGCCCCACGCTGGGTGTACAGATAGATTACTTAAAAATACAATCCTTAAAAAATTTAAAGAAATAAAAATCTTAATTCTGTAGTGTAAATTCTTTGTAAAAGTTAAATTGAGGTAAAGTTTATGGATTAGGTATTCTCATATTTTTAGTAATCATAAAAGTAGGAATAAAATAAGTTGTGATAATAACTTGTCATAAACTGAATGTGAAAACATTGTGTAAATCTTATAAAATACATTTTAAGAAATATGTTAAGCGGGGTCTGAAGAAATTGAAAGACTAGGTTGATAGTAAAAATGCCATTAACTGCCCAGTAATTGGAACTATAACATTAAATAACTTGACTGAATTTTTCTTCCTGGAATAGACATATACCATTCTAGTGACTTTCAAGCAATTTTTAGTATTGGCATTAAAAAATAATTTCCTTACTATGTAGCTGAATTCTTCAGTATGTAGCTAAATTATTCAGTAAAGGCTCCCCAGGAAAGTTTACAAAGTCCTTTTGCAGTTGAATATTTACAAAATTATTATCACAGTTTCTGCTACTGTTCTTAGTATATTGTATTCTTGTTATTACCTTTCCATGATTCGGATGTCTAAACACTGGCTATGTTAATATTACCATAAACTAGTTCTAACTGCAGTACGTGGCCATACATGGCGCATGACAGTTGAGTGTGGAAGGGAGACAGAACAGAGAATTAGGCAGAGAGCATGTAAGATCTGAACAGATGAGACAGCGCCAGAAAAAATAAATGCACATATTGACCAAGCAGTGAGTCAGATAGTGAGAGGAGAGAAAAGGATAGCTACCAATCTGAAAACTCAGATTTACTCTGAGAGAAAAGCCAGGGCAACCACCCATGAAGAGACTGCTTTACCTGTCCATAGTGGATTCCATAGTGTCTTTCTTAGTCTTAGGCATGGAAAGGCTTGCCTCAAGTCCTGCTGCTTCACTGATTCTCTCTGTGAGGCATTGGCCCCACACATTCAAATTTGAGCTTATCCTCTTAGGCTCCTCCTCCCAGGCATCATCACTACCAGGTACCCAACAGCCTTCCTCTTGTTTGGGTCCAAAAATAGTAGGCGGGGCTGTCAGAGGCAGAGTCACCGAGGTACATGATCAAGGGCTTCTCTGCTTAGTGTATAGGTTCCTATAGGGCTACAGCTCTAAAAATCTAGTCTAAACTCCACAGGTCACAAAGATCAGGAGCTAGTAGCTATTCAACTTCATTGAAGTATACAACTTCAGAAATTGTATACCTAGTGACAAATAGTATATTTTTTTTTCTTTTAAGATTTGTCTTTTTTGTCAAAAAGAGAGTACAAGCAGGTGGAGTGGCAGGCAGAGGAAGAAACAGACTTCCTGCCCAGCAGAGAGCCCTATTTGGGACTTAATCCCAGGACTTTGGGATCATGACCTGAGCAGAAGGCAGATGCTTAGCTGACTGAGCCACCCAGGCGCCACACATCTTTAATTTTAAAAGCATAATAATAATAATAATGTTCATGTAAATGGCATCTTACACTCTGTTAGCTGGAAGTATCTATTCCCTTCCTTACGTGCACACCGTCTCTCAGTCTCAAAGACCAGCACTAAGAGCTCCTGCTTTGCGGCTAAGCAGGTAAAGTCAAATGAATTATATAGGACTTCGGAATAGAAATTTTGCATCCTAAACTAATGATTTTTTTTCTCTTTCTGATTGCACTACAAGAATGGCTAGAAGACTAGATGATTGGTTGCACAAGGGTAATTTTTGCAAAAGCTGTCTTTTCCACGAAAGCCATATATTTTGAATTCAGAAGCAGCAGCCTCCCCAACCATTAAAAATGTTTATTTCATCAGACAGAACCAGCATCTAAATGACTGCATTAAACTTGGAACACAGTTTGGGCTTTTCGAATAAAAGGCTTTAAATTTCTGCCCTTATACGATTTGGTCTATTAAAGATTTTGCTTCTCCCTCCTACCTCAGTCTGTATGCATTCTATTTCTTCACTCAGTAGAAACTTAAAACCTAACTACATGGTAGAAGCTGGGTACTGGGGATGCAATGGTGAGGGAAGCATCAAAGGTCTCAGCTCCCTTCTTGCCTCAAGGCTTTAAGTACCATCTACACATTGATTCCCAAATCTCTAGCTCCAGTTTGGACCACTTCCTTGAGCTCAGGACAACTGCAAACTGCTTCTGCCTCAGCATCTCCATTTGAATATCTGATGGACATCTCGACCACACTGAGCACCTGTGCTCTCTCCACACACCTGTTCCTTTTGCCATCTTTCCTATCTTGGTGGTAACATCATCCCTCCCATGGCTCAGACCAACCTGGCAGTCTTACTTGATGGCTCGCTTCCTTTTAAGGTCCAATCCATTAGCAAATCCTGTTAACTCTACTTGCAGAATAAATCCATATCTGACCACTTTTCAGGACCTCCAGGTCCGAGCAACCTGGATCGCTACATTTAGCCTCCCAATTGGTCTTCCTGCTTCACTCTCCTTAAATTACAGTCTGTTCTCCACACAGGAGTCAGAGTAATCCTTTTGAAACCTTTTTTTTTTTTTTTAAAGATTTTATTTATTTGAGAGAGGAGGGAGGGAAGGAGGAAGGGACAGAGGGAGAAGGAGAAGCAGACTTCGTACTGAGCAGGGAGCCAGATGTGGGGCTTGATCCCAGAACCCCAGGATCATGACCTTATCCAAAGGCAGATGCTCAATGGACTAAGCCACCCAGGCATGGCATTGAAACCCTTTAGATCATGTCAGTCCTCTGTCAATACTCTCCAGGTCTCCCCATTCTCTCAGTAATAGCCAACATCCTTACATGATTCACAGGACCCTCTACCATCTGCCCCTGCTTTACCTCTAAATTTTACTTTGAGGGGCACCTGGCTGGCTCAGTTGGTAGGACTTGCCATTCTTTATCTAGGGGTTATAAGTTTAAGCCCCACGTTGGGTATAGAGATTACTTTAAAAAATAAAATCTTGGGACACCTGGGTGGCTCAGTGGGTTAAGCCTCTGCCTTCAGCTCAGGTCACGATCTCAGGGTCCTGGGATCGAGCCCTGCATTGGCATCAGGCTCTCTGCTCAGCGGGGAGCCTGATTCCTCCTCTCTCTCTCTGCTACTTGTGATCTCTATCTGTCAAATAAATAAATAAAATCTTAAAAAAAAAATAAAATCTTGAAAAAAAGATCACCTTTGGTTCTCTCCCCTGCTTATACAAAGAACACCCCACTTACTGGTCCCCCTGCCTGGAGTGCTATTTCCCTGTATATCATTATGGGTTTTTAAAAATTTTTATTTTAATTCTAGTATAGCTAGCTGTTGTATTAGTTTCAGGTATTGTATCATTACAGTTTGATTTCCTTATTTATGTCTTTACTCAAATAAGTCCTTGTAGTTGAGGCTTTTCCCAGCGACCACATATCTAAAATTCCAACAATACCCCACAATCCTCACATTTCCTTTCCTCTTTCCCTAATCCGTATTTCTCTTTACTAATCACAAAATGCTCTGTAATCTTTGTTCCTCAGTGAAACTTAGATCTATGAGGGGAGGAATTTTTGTCTTTGTTTCCCCCCATTATGATATCCTTTGTACCTGGTACCTGGTTGGCATATAGTAGACACTGAATGAATGTTGAATGGATGAATCAAGAAGGAGCTCATGAAACTTACATTCAAGTGGGAAAGACACAATAATCAAGTAACAGGACCTTTTTTTTTTAAGATTTTATTTATTTATTTGACAGAGAGAGATCACAAGTAGGCAGAGGGGCAGGCAGAGAGAGAAGAGGAAGCAGGCATCTGAGCAGAGAGCCCAATGCAGGACTCGATTCCAGGACCTGAGCCGAAGGCAGAGGCTTTAACCCACCAAGCCACCCAGGTGCCCTTCAAGTAACAGGACCTTAAATATATCATTGAAACAGTGATGTTTGCTGTGAAAGAAAAGTACACATCACATAATAAGAAACTGGCCAACCTGTGATCAGTGAAAGGACTCCCAGTTGGGAGATGGTGATAGACAATGTCTTAGCTCCCGTCTCAGTTGGAGATTCTTTGATAGTTGGGTTATGGAAGAAAGGCAGTATTCACTGTTTCATCTTAATATTCCCTGCTCTGACCCAGAAACTTTCTAGTCACATCCTGTATTAAACCATAGAAGTTTAGACTTTCCAATTTGCCCTACTCCTCTCTTCTTTACTCTATCAAACCTCGGACATTAAGGGAAATTTCTGAAGTGGGGTAATGCATAGAACAGCTAGTACTTTTGAGTGCTTATTATGGTTAGACATTGTACTAAGCACGTTAAAGACAAAGTAAATGTATTTAGGAAAACTGCGTGTGGTGGGGACAAATCTCTTGCGTGCTCCTGAGTTGTGCTCCTGGTCACTGATTTGATGGATTGCAAACTCTACTTTGCTTCCCCAGTGGGTACCCAGCCAAGGATGGCCTGATGCCAGTTCACGCTCAAGGACTCTCTAAGGTGGGCATGGATTTAATGTGGGGAAGCCTCACTTCACTTTACAAGGCTCTCTCTCACTTGCCTCCAACAAACCACACCAAATACAAAGTACAGCAGGTTTTACTGAAGTGTTGGCGAAATCCAAAGGAGTAATACATGTGAAAGAAGTCTTAAGTTAATAGGCTCATTTTGGCTCTTTATAGTTTCGGAAAGAATTTCCAGAGAATTATGCTGTTCACAGGACTCTGCTCAAGACCCCATTCCTGCCCTCCAGGCTACTCCTCTCCGTCAAAAAGCCTCTTTTTCTCACTTCCACAGGGAAACTCGACCTTGGATTCTTCTGGATTATTCTCATCCCTGGATCCTTTCCCTGTGTAGACATTTATTTCTCCAAGTCTTTATTTCTTTAAAAAAAATTTTTAATTTATTTATTTGTTAGAGAGAGTGAGCTAGCACAGGCAGACAGAGTGGCAGGCAGAGGCAGAGGGAGAAGCAGGCTCCTCGCCGAGCAAGGAGCCCGATGTGGGACTCGATCCCAGGATGCTGGGATCATGACCTGAGCCCAAGGCAGCCGCTTAACCAACTGAGCCACCCAGGCGTCCCATCCAAGTCTTTATTTCTGAAAAAGATTCTGAGGGCACCAGAAAGAGGATAGCCAGTTACCTTTGGCATTCTGAAGTCCGTGGAATGGATAGGAAAGGGGGGAAGGACACTTCACAGATTCCTCAGTGGAGACCAGAGTGGGGCAGGGCCATAGGCATTCTGATCTCTTTAAATTGTCTCCTCAGATAAGAGCTGGGCCTTTACCATATTTTCATCCACTTGTTCAGAGAATTGCACACCCACACCGACACATACACACATCCTCCTAAAAGATAAATATTAATTTTAGAGATGGTAGTATCTCCAAATCCAAAAATTAGGAATTCCCCAATGGCCCAAATGATATTGCTGCTTGTACTTTTCATGATTATACCAAGCTATATTAGTTACCTTTATGTATTCTCTCATCAAATTATTCCCCTTTATTCCAGCCAAAAATAAGAAAACTGGCCCATTGCTGACCCACATGCCTCTTTGTTTGGTTTTGGTTTTACTTGTTTTCATTTTGCGCAATTCTGATCATTTCTAAGTGTATAATTCAGTGGCATTAATTATATTCACAACATTGTGCCACCATCACCACTGTTTCCAACACGTTCTCATCACCCCATAAAGAAACTTCATAATCACTAAGCAATAACTCACCATTCCCTCCTTGTACATCCTGGTAACCTCTGATCTGCTTTATTAATTTGCTTTCTCTAGATATTCCATATAAGTGAAAAACATACAATTCTTGTCCATTTGCATTTGGTTTCTTTCACTTTGTATGTTTTCAAGATTCATGGTTTTGCATATATCAGAACTTCATACCTTTTTATGGTTTATACATTTATAATGTCCCATTGTACGTACATAGCACATTTTACTTATCCATGCATCTGGACACTTGGGTTGTTTCCACCTTTTGGTTATCCTGTGTAGTGTCCCAGTGAAGATTTGCATATAGCATGAGATCTTATTTTCAAAGTAGACGTGGATGGGGCTCCTGGGTGGCTCAGTCCGTTAAGCGTTTGCTTAAGGCTCAGGTCATGATCTCTGGATCCTGGGATCGAGTTCTCCTTGCTCAGTGGGGAGCCTGCTTCTCCCTCTCCTGCTGCTGCTCTCCCTGCTTGTGCTTGTGTGTGTTCTCTCTCAAATAAATAAATAAATAAAATCTTTAAAAAGAAGATTTATCAAACTAGAAGTGGAGTCACCTTCTGAATGACATAGACATAGGCACACACACACATAAAAGTTCTGGGGGCGCCTGAGTGGCTCAGTTGGTTGGGTTTTGGCTCGGTTCGTGGTCCCAGGGTCCTGGGATTGAGCCCCGCATTGAGCCCTGCATCAGGCTCCCTGCTCAGCAGGGAGTCTGCTTATCCCTCTGCCCCTCCCACTCTCTCTCTCTCTCTCTCTCTCTCTGTCTCTGTAAAATAAAAAATAAAATCTTTTTAAAAGTTCTGGCCGAGGGGCACCCTGCTGGCTCAGCCGGTACAGTGTGCAACCCTTGAATTCGGGATTGTGAGTTGGAGCACCATGCTGGGTGTAGACATTAGGAAAAAAATAAGATCTTAAGAAAATAATTCTGGCTGAAACTGTGATCACTTAAAAAGATCCAGAGGCTCCTCACATAAGGGCCTTCCTTTCTGCTCAGCCTCTGGCTGGGGAGAGATTTTCATTCCACTTTTCACAAGCTCAGTCAATAACTGAGAAGTAGAAAAGCTACACATGATGTCTGAACCCAAGTCAGCCATTCTTCCATATTGTCGATGCAATACTGTCAGGCTGGTAAAACCAGTCCAATAGAATCATGACCAGGTTGACCCGTAACAGCTCAAAAATCTTTATCAGAGCTACAGAGGATTTTCCCCCCTGTATTCCTATATCACTTAGAACTGGGCTTGGCATATATGTCAGGCAAACTCAGTGAATTACTTATGGAAGATATAATTTTTCTCCCACATAAGACATGTAGGTGTCTAGCAGGGAATTTATTTATTTTCTTTTTTAAAGATTTTATTTATTTATTTGACAGAGAGAGATCACAAGTAGGCAGAGAGGCAGGCAGAGAGAGAGGGGGAAGCAGGCTCCCCGCTGAGCAGAGAGCCCAATGTGGGGCTCAATCCCAGGACCCTGGGATCATGACCTGAGCCAAAGGCAGAGGCTTTAACCCACTGAGCCACCTAGGCTCCCTCTGGCAGGGAATTTAATCTAAATCTAATTGAAACATGCATTTTGGAGCTCTTCATTTTGTCAACAGTATCTGTGAGTCACGTTTTTTAGCCAGAATGTTTTTCTCATCTCTCAGTTCAATGATGGGGTGTGAGTCTCAGCCAGGCACCACTGGGAAGTGAAATGTTGCATATCAGGAACCATACAAAAATAGGGGGTGTGGGAGAGAATATAGGAAGGTAGCTATGGGGCGCCTGGGTGGCTCAGTGGGTTAGGCCGCTGCCTTCGGCTCAGGTCATGATCTCAGGGTCCTGGGATCAAGTCCCGCATCGGGCTCTCTGCTCAGCAGGGAGCCTGCTTCCCTCTCTCTCTCTCTCTCTCTGCCTGCCTCTCTATTTACTGTGATCTCTCTCTGTCAAATAAATAAATAAAATCTTTAAAAAAAGAAAAAAGGAAGGTGGCTATGTGGGTGCCCGGCTAATTCAGTTGGTGGAGCATATGACTCTTTTTTTTTTTTAATACATTTTTATTTTTTTTTTAAAGATTTTATTTATTTATTTGACAGACAGATCACAAGTAGGCAAGAGAGGCAGGCAGGGAGAGAGAGGAGGAAGCAGGTTCTCCGCGGAGCAGAGAGCCCGATATGGGGCTCGATCCCAGGACCCTGGGATCATGACCTGAGCCGAAAGCAGAGGCTTTAACCCACTGAGCCACCCAGGTGCCCCGCATATGACTCTTGATATTCAGTCTGGGATGTAAGTTTGAGTCACACATATTGTGTGGAGATTAAATTAAAAGGGACTATGGAAAAAAAAAAGGGACTATGGAGTCAGTTCCTCCAAATTGGTTTCTGAAGCAGAATTATCTGTGAATACTTACTTGATTTATAAAGTAGATTTGTTACGGTACTGGAAAAATCTATGAACACAACTTAAGTACATTTTGCATATCTCCTGTTTGAAAATCTCTTCAGTGTATAGACTATGAAAAGATTTCCTCCAACAGATGTAAAAATTTTAAATGTTTATAACTTGAAAATGAAGGTTCTGGAGAGACAAAAATATGTTTTCATGTTCTGTTTGAAGGCAGTTTTTGAAAAGCTCTTGTAAGTTACGAGCACGATACTTGAAAACTGAAGTTCGTTCAATTAATATTTATCGAAGGCCTACTATGAGAGATCATAAGGCTGAGCTTTGAAGGGGAACAGTGACAACCCATTGTAGTTCTTCACAGAGTTCGTAATTTTGTTTATTAAACTTTCCAAAGTAGACAAAATACTTAAATGACAACATAAAAGAATTAAATATCGGTGAAAGACAGATCTAAAAATTACAGAATCAGGGACACCTGGATGACTTGGTTGGGTGTCCAGCTCTTGGTCGGCTCTGGTGGTGGTCTCAGGGTCATGGGATCTGGCCCTATGTTTGCTTGGCACCCAGTGTGGAGCCTTCTTGTCCCTCTCCCTCTGCTCCTCCCACACTTTCTCAAATAAATAAATAATGAAAAATAAAAAACGAAAAATAAAAATTATAGAATCATAATATCTCAGAGTTGAGGAACCTTGGTGTATATCTAGCCCTATGCTTCTCAAAATGACATGCATATTTGGAGATACACTTAAATATGAGTGCATGACAGTATATTAGATCCTAACTACAGGATAAATATGTCATGCTACCCTGGAACATAAAAGTTTTCCAGAGAGTAGGGAAACAGCATTTTTAAAAATTTTATTTATGGCCCCACTCAGGAAAGAATGCACCAAATACCTTTTGTATTTTTTTTTAAAGATTTTATTTATTTGAAAGAGAGAGGGAGAGAATGAGAGCAGGAACACAAGCAGGGGGAATGGGAGAGGGAAAGCAGGCTTCCCACCAAGCAGGGAGCCTGATGTGGGGCTCAGTGCAGGGCTTGATCCCAGCACCCTGGGATCATGACCTGAGCCAAAGGCAGATGCTTAACAACTGAGCCACCCAGGTGGCCCTGTATTTTTTAAGCAAATAGCAAAGACATAGATTACCAGCTTTACTTTTTTAAACCTAAGCTTAAAATTACATATTTAAATAATTGTTAGAACTTACTAAGTTGCCAGTCATAAACAACTAGAAAAGGATCCTCAATTTACATTAAATAAGAAATGTATTACCATTAACGCATTAATATCTCTCACTACTAAATACTGAAAGAAAAATATTTTTGTGGGAGATTCTTCCTGGCAATGTTAACTTCACAGTGTATGAAAAAATCCTGGCCACCTTGGATTACGTTTAATAAAAAAAAGCAAACATTATTTAAAGTAGAATATAATATGCACATTCATTTTCCTTACATGTATGGCTTTTCCCCCAGTATCCTCTCCCACCCTCATGTAAAAAGTAAGGGTTCTCAAAACCCTTTGAAAGATTTCAAAGATGACCCTCCCCTGTATGTAGAGGAAGCCCACATCTGCCAGGCTCACAGGTGTAGTTGCTAATATAGCATCATGTAAATGTTAAGAATGAAACTTAGATTCCAGGGAAATTTCAGCCTAATGTGGGTTGTTTGGGATATATCCTCAAATCATCAGTATTTATTACTTTTTTTTTTTTACTTTGAGATTTTATTTATTTATTTGAAAGAGGGAGAGAGGACGCTAGTGCACAGAGGGAGAAGCAAACTCCCTGCTGAGCAGGGACCCCAACTTGGGACTCCCATCCCAGGACCCCAAGACCATGACCTGAGCCAAAGGCAGGCGCTTAACCAACTGAGCCACCCAGGTGCCCCCATTTTACTCTTATGGGGGAAATTTGAGGAACAGTGGCTCCCTAGTTTTCCATAGAAAGCATGAATCCTGGGGTGCCTGGGTGGCTCAGTGGGTTAAAGCCTCTGCCTTTGGCTCAGGTCATGGTCCCAGGGTCCTGGGATTGAGCCCCACATCAGGCTCTCTGCTCAGCAGGGAGCCTGCTTCCTCCTCTCTCTCTGCCTGCCTCTCTGCCTACTTGTGATCTCTCTCACTCTGTCAAGTAAATAAATAAAATCTTTATTAAAAAAAAAAGACAGTCACCAAACTGTGGAAAGAACCAAGATGCCCTTCAACGGACGAATGGATAAGGAAGATGTGGTCCATATACACTATGGAGTATTATGCCTCCATCGGAAAGGATGAATACCCAACTTTTGTATCAACATGGACAGGACTTGAAGAGATTATGCTGAGTGAAATAGGTCAAGCAGAGAGAGTCAATTATCATATGGTTTCACTTATTTGCAGAGCATAACAAATAACACGGAGGACATGGGGAGATGGAGAGGAGGGAGTTGAGGGAAATTGGAGGGGGAGATGAACCATGAGAGACTATGGACTCTGAAAAACAACCTGAGGGTTTTGAAGGGGCGGGGGGTGGGAGGTTGGGGGAGCCAGGTGGTGGGTATTAAGGAGGGCACGCATTGCATGGAGCACTGGGGTGGCGCAAAAACAATGAATTCTGTTAACGCTGAAAAGAAATAAATAAAAAATAATAATAAAAAAAAAAGAAAAGAAAGCATGAATCCTAAAGCATCCCAAACAATTGTCTACTAACCTCTTGTATAATTGCAATAACCGGACATGCGTCACGCACTGAATGCCATGAGCTCGGGTGGCTGCTTTGTGTGAATGTGAAAGCATGGTACTTGGAGTATGTGGAATAAGCTTGGTCAAAACTTCACTATGCTTTGTCCAGGTCACAGAAGCTCCATGAGCAAAGGCAGGGACTTCATGGATGTGCTTCATTTGTTTTAGCAGCAGTGAGTAGCTTAATTTGGTTTGAGTAATGGCTCATAACAAAACAAGGATGACATATAAAATTGAGATGTTATTCGTATTTCATGTAAGCTTTTTAAAAAATATTATTTATTTGTGAGAGAGGGAGGCAGAGAGAGAACACTTGTTGAGTGCCTGCACACATGAGCAGAGGGAGGGCCAGAAGCAGAGGCAGAGGGAGAGGGAGAAGCAGACTGCTCATTGAGCAGGAGCCCTACATGGGGCTTGATCCTTGGATCCTGGGATCATGACCCCAGCCGAAGACAGAACCTTAACCAACTGAGCCACCCAGGTGCCCCTCATGAAAGCTTCTTAAGAAAAGCTTTTTTTTTTTTTTTAAGATTTTATTTATTTATTTGACAGAGAAAGAGATCACAAGTAGACAGACAGGCAGGCAGAGAGAGGGGGAAGCAGGCTCCCCGCTGAGCAGAGAATCGGTCGCAGGGCTCAATCCCAGGACCCTGAGATCATGACCCAAGCAGAAGGCAGAGACTTAATCCACTGAGCCACCCAGGTGTCCCTAAGAAAAGCTTTTGAACAAAGTTCTATACCTTGCACAATGGTTATAAATAAAAAGCTACCAAATAGGCATGATTTGTCCAGCATAAGAAAAAAATGTTCCCCCCAGAAGCTTCATTCCCTGTTTCCCTTTCTTTTAAAGGAAGGAAAATTCCATCTCTTATAATTACAATAACATTTTTCATTCCTGGGCATTTGGAGTTGGTGCAATTAAAAAGACCATTTTGTGAGGGGACATTTTGCTATTTTTAAAACTTATCTTCCTTACTAATTACCTTCTCCCCTCACCAACTTCTCTTGAAAAACCACAGGACAACCTGGTTAGTTTATTTTTAACAAAAACAACATGACTTGGAAATTATGCCTCTGGTGGCTGAGTGAAGTTTTGGACATCTGGACTTCACCACTGCTGATCTTCACCATGGGAAGCCCGAGGTGAGGTTTCACTCTGGCCAGCAAGTGAGGCCAAAAGGCCCCCTGGGAATCCTCGAGGGCACACATTCCTGGGTCTGTGAGCCAAGATGCTCAGATAATGACTCCCCAGACCACTATTTTTGGACACCAGGTAGATTGTTCAATATGATACTTTCTTGTTTTTGAAAAAGCCCAAAATGGGATCCGTGTGGGTGAAATGTGGTTTTGGGAGTGCTCTAACTTCTGCATTTCCTGATTTTTGTTTTTCTCAGTTGGCTGCCAGACACATTACTGAATTTCTCTGGGGTATGAACAAGCTGAGGGACAGACCTTTGAACATATACAGGAATTACTCACTCAACTTCTGTGCAGCTGCCCAGGTCTCAGGATTGCAAGAACAAACAAGTATTCATCAAAAGCCCAGGGCTGGCCAAAGGGCTGAAGAAAAAGTTATTCTCGATGGGAAAAGTCACGAAAGAAGCTTCACTGATCATGCACATAATGAAAAACAGTCCAGAGTAGTGGGACAAGTTAGGTTTTGAAATGAAGCACGTTGAGTTCAGTTGTCGCTGCCACTTCCTAGCAGAGTGTCTGAGTGTGTCTGTTTCAGTTTCCCCACATGAAAAGTATAAAAAAAAATTAGTATTAATAGCTAATCTTTATTATGCACATACCTTATGCTAGCTTCTGTGCCAAGCATGTTGCATATATTAAGTACAAGAGGTGGGGACTATCATCCCAATTTTCAGACATGAACACTGAAGCTCAGATATGAAACTATCTTGCAGGATTGTTAAACATAATGTAAGCAAGGGACTCTACATGTTGCCTAGTGCATGGCAGATATTCTATAAAGAACTGGTTTTATAAAATATTTTATAGAACTGATATATCTAGAAGGCCAGATATTTAAAAAATATCAATGGTGAGCATCACGTTATGGGAGCACATGGTTTTCTGATTAGTAATAAAATGGGAGTGAGGAGTTTTGCGGTTCTCACACTACAGTGTGAGTGAGTGTCTAAAATTGCAGATTCCAGGATTTAATCCCCAAAGAGTTTATTCAGCAAGTCTGGAATGCAGCCCAGGTTCTCTGCCTTTCTGACAAGTAGCCATTCATTCCAAAGCAGGTGGTCTGTTTGGAACCTAATTTTGAAAAATATTGGCCTAGTGGAGCTCAACTCTCTCCCAGCTCTAAAAGTCTGTGTTTGTATGACTTCACTCTACAATTTTGTGTTTGTATGACTTCATATAGTTTTGAAAAATTGGTGAAGTGTTTGCTTCATGGTTCTTAAGCCATTTGAAATGCCAGGGAAAATTAGAGACGCTCCAGATAGCATGGAGATCTTTTCTCTTTTTGTGGGAAGGTGCATTCCAAAGACCAAATTCCATGTTCTTTGTTTGCTCAGTGATGTAATACAAAGAATGATTATTCCAGTCTTGACAAAATAGCTCTGAACTGGATAAGGGACAGTTCCTGAAGAAAGTATAGCATATTAGAAACAGTATGTTACCTATGGAATCGCCATTCTCTCTCTTTCTCTCTAACTGGTCCTGAACGGTTAAAATCAAATCACCCTCTGCTCAAAGGAAGTCCTGGCACCATACTGGCAAATCCTTCCTCTGTTTTTATAGAGTCTGTGCTCATTATTGTTTTTCTTCTCAATAATTGTTCTGCCACTAATCATTAAATCAAACCCTCTTGGTTTTATTATATTCAGTATTCTTTTTTTTAAGATTTTATTAGTTTATTTGACAGAGAAAGACAGCGAGAGAGGGAACACAAGCAGGGGGAGTGGGAGACGGAGAAGCAGGCTTCCCGCTGAGCAGGGAGCTCCATTCGGGACTGGATCCCAGGACCCTGACCCTGGGATCATGACCTGAGCCGAAGGCAGAGGCTTTAACCCACTGAGCCACCCAGGCGCCCCAACAAATAAAATCTTAAACAACAACAACAACAACAACTTATAAATGGCAACTTTGCTTGACCAGCACTTAGGAAGTAGGTGCTCATGGGAACTGAAGGCTGTGGGTACCCCTGTACAAAATCAATGGCCTCTTTATTTCTGACCAGGAGGAAGCATAATGAATTTGTAGTATAAATTAAAGCACTGTTTTATCTCTAATCAAAAATCAAACCTGGAAAGAAAACAAGAAAATGTATGGCATTACAGGAAACCCAAGGTGTTATTCACAGCAGAAAGAAAGAAGTTGAGTAACAAAGAAGTGATTCTAATCTCCTTGAGGGAAGGCACCACGTCCTCCTCAACTTTATATCCCCAGCACTGTCCCAGGCATAGATAGTCAAACGTTGCTGGTGGTCTGTCAGCTCCTGTTCTCACCATCTAATTCATTTAATCTTACAAAGGTCTTAAGCATTTGGTATCACTGAGTTCTCTGAGGCACGGAAAGGTTAGGATCATAATGGCGGAGTTAGGATTTGTACCCAGGTAGTTTAGCTCCAGAGTTTATGCTCTGAAACACTTGCTGTATTTCCCAAAGGAATCAAAGAAACAATAATTAAAAGACTAACTAGTCAGCAAACATATGGATTTTCTTTATCCTTCTGAGATATCCTATGAATCTGAGAGCCAGATTCATAGCTCTCAACCACTGGGTGTCTGCAAAAAATTCTCGAGTAACCTAGTTCTTGGGTAGTCTATGGTGGCGTGTGAAGGTAAGCAACACCTGCTTTCAGCCTTAATTTTGAATATGGGAGTACACACATATCCCTTACCAGGCAAAAAAGTATTGGGCGCCCTGGGATAAACAAGGAAGCAGATAAGCAGGATTGTACCAGCTAGCTCTAGTCTCAAAGCCAACCTTCAGTCTCTCCTGTAAAATTACTGACCTTTAGCAAAAATGATTGTACACCTATCTTTGGCAGTGGTGATGTCTGAAGTTAGCCTTTGAGGGTATGCTAATCATGTGGAAAAAAATTCCCATTTTTCCACCAAGAACGGACTAATAAAATTTGGTTATCTTAAGAATCTTTTTTTTTTTTTAAGTGTACTGGATTTTTAGTTCCAATTTTTGGAAAAGTCTAGACTCTCTCACAAACCTTTTGCAACTCATTTCTGACTTTTTAAAAAAAAATTCTATTTATTTATTTGACAGACGGAGAGAGAGAGGAAATACAAGCAGGGGGAGTAGGAAAGGGAGAAACAGGCTTCCTGCTGAGCAGAGAGACTGATGCGGGGCTCATCCCATAATCCCGCCCCACAATCATGACCTGAGCCAAAGGCAGATGCTTAAGACTGAGCCACCCATATGCCCCACTCATTTCTGACTTTAAACACCTTTGTCTTTGAATCTTCTTTTTGCAATGGAACGACCATTAACCTAACTCATGAGTTCAGCGTGTTTCCACCACGCTAAATTTTATGAAGTCAGTAGCACCTCTCCACTTCTCAAAATCTTGCTCCCTGTCAGAAAAATAGGAGCCATAATCCCTTCAACCGCCCACCTCCTGGGGTTGCTCTCAGAATGAAATATGAGGCTCATAACAAACAAACAAACAGCCTGATAAAGAATTTGAAAGTTAAATTTAGTCTGGGCTAGTTGGAGTAGGAGGTGGTATCATGCAAATCGCCCTTCACCACCACAAGGACCGAAAAGTTGAGCTCAAGGACCCCAAGAGCTAGGGCATCTGCTGAAGAATGGACAGGCTGAACAGGTTTCTGGCCAGAAGAACCAATGACACCTTCCACCAAGTTGTGCCAAAAAAGTCTGCTGCGTTTCCCCAACCAGCCGCCTCGGTCACTTCCCTGGACGGTTGGAAGATGAAGCTCCCTGGCGGAGAGAACAAAACAGCTGTGGTTGTAGGGACAGTGACAGGTGGCCTTGCGTGTCCCCAAGGTGCAGAGAACAGTATCTGCGTGCATTGCGCAGGCACAGCCACGCTCAGAGAGGCATCCCCAAGGGCAGAGGCCAGATCTTGGCCTTAGACCAGCTGGCCATGGACTCTCCCAAGCCCTGTGGCGCCGGCCTGACCTGCGCTCCAGACCTCGAAAGGGCCGAGAGGTGTACAGGCATTTGGACAAGGTCTCGCGAAAAGGGCACACCCACACCAGACCCTAAGCCCGGTGACTGCGGGGGTGGGGGGGGGGGTGCTGCAAAAACTAACCGCAGATTCTGCTCGCTTGCGCGCGCGCTCCCTCTTTTTAAGATTTAATCATTTATTTGATAGAGAGAGAGAGGGAACACAAGCATGGAGTCGTAAAGGGATAAGCAGACTTCCCGCAGACCAGGGAGCCTGATGCGGGGCTCATCCCAGGCCCCTGGGATCAAGACCTGAGCCAAAGGCAGCCACTTAACGACTGAGATACCCAGGCACCCCCAGATCCTGCTCTCTTATTAAGATTTTGAATAGTGGGGAAAAAATTAAATTTAAATGAGAAACCTTAAATTAGAGAGAAACTAGTATTGGTGATATTGTACATCCTTTGCGGGTTTGCACACCTGTCCGCTCGGTGGTTAATCAGCAAGGGTCAGCTCATTTTGGTGCAAGGGAAGGAAGAGTAAACCTACTCCAGAACAGTTAGGGAGAAACCAAGCCACTGAAATAGGAATATATCTTTCTGTTATATTAAATATATAATGTTGCAGGTGCTAACCCTTTTGAATCTTCCTCATTCTCAGAACAACTCCTGAAATAGACGTGCTCCCATAAATTTACAGGTGAGCAGCTGTTCGCTTAGGAATACAATAGTGAGTGCTAGGTTAAGATTGGCCCTGAAAGAACCACGAATTCTTTTATATTAAAATGAACAGGATATGGGGCACCTGGGTGGCTCAGTGGGTCTGCCTTTGGTTCAGGTCAGGGTCCCAGGGTCTTGGGATTGAGACCGGCATTGGGCTCTCTACTCCATAGGGGGAGCCTGCTTCCCTCTCTCCCTCTGCCTGCCTCTCTGCCTACTTGTGATCTCTCTTTCTCTGTCAAATAAATAAATAAAGTCTTTTAAAAAAATGAACAGGATGATGTAAATATGTATTTTATTATACCTAGAGCCGTGTTGATTTGAGTGTAGGTGCCCCATGCACAGATGATATATTTGGCTGCAATGTGAAAAGAAAAATTATTACTGCCCTATGTTATTAGAACATACTGTGATTCTTAGGAATTGTACCTACACGTACAGTTTATAATTTATGAATTATTTTACTTTACCACTTATTATACTGTGCCTGATCTTTTCATCCTAGTTTCTGTGAGATAATGGCAACATAAGAGTGTAGTTTAGCATTACCAAGTTATAGATTACCTTCCAGCAAAGTGGTTTCTCTGAATAACCAGTTGAGGAGCTGTCATTCATGATTTTATATGAACTTTTTCGAAGTACTTTTGTTTTCAAACCTGTTGACTTTGAGGTTAACATTGCACATTTTCATAAGCTTTTTATATTAATACTTTGTTGGGGTGCCTGGGTGGCTCAGTCAATGGAGCATGCCAGTGTTATTCTCAGGGTTGTGAGTTTGAGCCCCGGGTTGGGTATAGAGATTACTTAAATAAATCAACTCTTGGAAAAAAAAAACAAAAACCAACATTGTTTCCCTTTCTCCGAAAATCTCATACCTTTTGGAAATGGATGGATAGGTATATGAATGTAATTTTACACAAATGAAAGAAAACTTTTTCTGGGCAGTCCTTATTATCCTTCAAAGTATCTCCTTATGTTTGACCCCTGGGGACAGAACAACATGTTAAGAAACGATGTATAATGACACAGCTGATAATCTCAATGCCCATCAATCCCTTAAGTATCACTCAGGTTATTTTCCATTTAACTGATAGCTTATATCTGCTCAAAGTCCATCTGTTCTTCTTTTTCTGGGGTAAGAGAAGAGGAGAATCTCACAAATTTAAGAGATCATCCTGCATTCAATCCTTATGATTTTTCGTGTAAATTTAATCATGTACTCCATAAAGCTACATATATGATAGGTAAACCCACAGAGGAAAGGAAAAGGGAAAGGAAGGAGAAAATTAGCAGAGATAGAGAAAAGACCTGCAGGTCTTTTCCCCCAGATTAGGAAAAAAACCCAGAGCCTTCCTGAAAATGATTGGACAAATTGAAAGAAAGAAAGAAAAAAAACCACCTTTATCGGCTGTGTAAAAAATAATTGAGGGTTTGAGGTGAAGTGAAGCTCAATTTGTCAACAGGAAACTATGGGCTCTGCACCTCTATTTATATAAACAGCATTTGCTTTTTCCATCTTAGGTTCTGCCCAGAAGTGGTTGTCTGACTGCTGTTTCTGGCTCTGCTTCATTGGTTTTTAGAAAAAAAAAAAAAAAAAAGTTCCTTTCTCTACCACATGTTCCTTTCTCTACCACAGAGAACCTCAACAAGTCACTTTCCCTGATGTTTGGTTAGTGAAAATGGTAAATGATACAGGATTTCAATGTTGATTGTTGTATTTTTCAACCACATCTTTGCTTCCCTGAGTTGACAAATCTATGGGGACCATCCTGCCTCCGTTCTGCTGTGATCCTGAAGTCTTTCCATTCTACCCTGCAAAGTTACAAGTCTCTCGGTACCTCTTCCCCTCACTTTCCAAATTCCCTTTCCCCATCAGAGCTAAGAATTCTCATCTTCTTGCATCCTGGTCCCCTGCCCTGATGATGCCAACCTGCCGTTACTCTCCCGTCTGCTAGCTCCCTTTGTCCAGTACTCTTCTGTCTTCTTTTCTGTTTATTCTCAGATTTCTTTCTTGCCTGGGTTACAGCTGCCTCAGTCCTGGAGGAAACCTTAGAGGTTGCAAGTTGTTTGCACCTCTGACCTGGTGTCACACAGTTGGTTTGACACAAACACCCTGGGGCTGAGGAGGGAGGAGCTTGTGGCTAGCAACATCCACTTCTTGATGTCATCAAAAGCAAGGCCCAGAAGTTAGGAGACCAGCTGGGGTTTGCACCATCTGCCTGAGAGTCAAAAGAATACTTAGAGAAAGTGTGCATAGAACTATATTTAGAGTAGAGTGCACACTTGAATTTCCCATTCAAGGAGAAAGGAGAATTTTCATAAGCATGCAGTGTGGAAAAAGTTAGGCTCAGAGCAGAATCAGCTCAATTTTAGAAGAGAAAATGGGAGTAAACCTCCCCGGTAGGCAGATGAAGCTGTCATCTTTCAAGGTACCAGGAAGGGATTCAATTCCAAAAATTGCCTAAAGATGCCTTCTTTTTTTTTTTTTTTTTTTTTTAAGATTTTATTTATATATTTGAAAGAGAGTGAGTGAGAGAGAGAGAGAGCATGAGCAGAGGGAGGGGCATGGAGAAAGGGAGAAGCAGACTCCCTGCTTCTGAATCCTACAACAATGAGATCTGTTTCTGGGCCAGGAACCCAGAAACAAGGGGCTCTGATCCCAGGACTCGAGGATCATGACCAGAGCCAAAGGTGAGCAGAAGGTAGATGCTTACCAACTGAGCCACTGAGGCACTCCTGCCTAAAGATAATTTGATCAAATCCTTTAATTCCAAGATTGAAGATGCACTGTTTTGATTCAAGTAATTATTTTTCATCAAAATATAAATTCCTCACTGAAGAGGGTTATCATTGGTGCTCACCAGAAAATGGATAATATTAACACCTAAAAGATTAAAAGGTTTTCAAATCCTTTCATGGGAGGAACAAGGAATGAAAACCAGAACATCAGAAATGGGGTGGGGGGGGGCGCCTGGGTGGCTCAGTGGGTTGAGCCTCTGCCTTCGGCTTGGGTCATGGTCCCAGGGTCCTGGGATCGAGCCCCGCATTGGGCTCTCTGCTCAACGGGAGGCCTGTTTCCTCCTCTCTCTCTGCCTGCCTTTCTGCGTGCTTGTGATCTCTGTCAGGTAGATAAATAAAATCTTAAAAAAAAAAAAAAAAAGAAATGGGGTGAGGGTAAAAAACAGTACGCAAGAATACAAAGGGAAAGGGGTCACCTGGGTGGCTTTGTTGGTTAAGTATCTGCCTTCTGTTCAGGTCATGATCCAGGCTTTTCCCTCAGACCCTCACATGTTCACACGTACTCTCTCGTGTTCTCTCTTAAATAAATAAAATCTTTTTTAAAAGAGGGAAAGGGGGCGCCTGAGTGGCTCAGTGGGTTAAGCCTCTGCCTTCAGCTCGGGTCATGATCTTAGGGTCCTGGGATTGAGCCCCGCATAGGACTCTCTGCTCAGTGGGGAGCCTGCTTCCCCCTCTCTCTCTGTCTGCCTCTCTGTCTACTTGTAATCTCTCTCTCTCTCTGTCAAATAAATAAATAAATAAAAATCTTTAAAAAAAAATAAAAAGATGGAAAGAACAGGAGTGGGGCTCCTGGGTGGCTCAGTCCGTTGAGTGATCCACTCTTGGTTTCTGCTCAGGTCGTGAGATGTATGCTGTCCCTTCACCCTAGCCTAGCTCCCTGTTGGGCTGCATACCGACCAGGGAGTCAGCTTGGGATTCTCTTCCTCTGCCCTTCCCTCCACTGCCTCGCCACCCCCTTTCTAAAATAAATAAAGCTGAAAAACAAAAACAAAAAACCAGGACGAAATCAACCTCTTGAAACTGATCTGGAACTGTTCTTATGGGAAAGTTGTGGTAGAAAATAAGACTTTAGAAGCATAAGGAAAGAACAGGAAGCAAGTTAGAAATGTTGGTTTACATATCAAGAATAAAAAAGGTAGAGAACCTAAGAACAACGAGAAATGGGAAAACACTGGAAAATGATCAAGTAGAAGAGAAGCGAGGGTAAATCATGAAGCTTTACCTAACTAGACTGTCGGGTCCAAAGGGGGTAAAAAAGGAAAATAATTTTCTGATGAATTGAGGAATTTCCTGGAGGAAGGTAAATTTGATGTGTTGGAGAACTGATGGCAAAATTGTGGAGTGAGGAAGGTTACAATAGAGAATAGTGGGATAGAGCAATGCTTGTGCTCCTTTTGCAAAGTGGGATAAAAGCATAAATTGGTGCAGGAGGCGGGGGATGGGGGGTGGAGAGCACCTGGGTGGGGCAGTTGGTTAAGACTCCTCCTCTGTTTTTGGCCCCAGTCATGATCTCTGGGTTGTGTGATGGAGCCCCAAGTCGGGCTCTTCACTCAGCACAGTGTCAGCTTGCAATTCTCTCTCCCTCTGCTCCTCCCCACTCTTGCGTGCTCTCTCTCTAAAGTAAATAAATTTTTAAAAAGTTGGAGCGCCTGGGTTGCTTCATCTGTTGAGGATGGACTCTTGATTTCATTCAGGCTGTGATCTCAGTGTCTAGGATCCAGCTCTGAGCTTAGCTTGTTCCTCTCCCTCTGCTGCCCCCACCCCGCCCCGCTCACGCACTCTCTCAAATAAATGAATAAATCTTGAAAAATAAAAAATTGTTTTTTAAAGATTTTATTTTTTATTTATTTGACAGAGAGAGACACAACGAGAGAGGGAACCTAAGCAGGGGGAGTGGGAGAAGGAGAATCAGGTTTCCCGCTGAGCAGGGAGCCTGGTGTGGGGCTCGATCCCAGGACTCTGGGATCATGACCTGAACCGAAAGCAGACGCTTAATGACTGAGCCACCCAGGCGTCCCAAGAAAAATTTTTTTAAAAAATTAAAAAAGCAGGGTGCCTGGGTGGCTCAGTGGGTTAAGGCTCTGCCTTCGGCTCAGGTCATGATCTCAGGGTCCTGGGATCAAGCCCCGCATCGGGCTCTCTGCTCAGCAGGGAGCCTGCTTCCCCCCCACCCCCCGCCTGCCTATGTGCCTATTTGTGATATCTCTCTCTCTGTGTGATAAATAAATAAATAAATAGAATCTTTTAAAAAAATTTTTTAAAATCACAAAATTGTGGAGTGCCTGGGTGGCTCAGTTGGTTAAGCATCAGCCTTCAGCTCAGGTCATGATCCTGGAGTCCCAGGATCAAGTCCAGCATTGGGCTCTCTGCTCACGGGCGATTCTGCTTCTCCCTCTGACCTCTCCCCTCTCATCCTCTTTCTCTCCCTTTCAAATAAATAAACATATAAATAAATAAAATCTTTATGAGACTGAAGCACTATCTACTGTGCTAACAAGGCACCTGAATAAATAAAACCTTAAAAAAAAAAGAGGCACAAATTCCTGTCATTCTAAACATATGAGAAAAAGAAACAAACAGATAAAACACCACTCATCCAGAAAAGGAATAAAGAAAAATTTATTTTAAAATGTTTAATTTGCAATATACACAATCCTGGGATTGAGGTGCTTTGTGGTGGGAATGCCACCTCATTCAATATATGGTAGGAGGGTCATGTTCATGGTGAGATTCTTAAATGATTCTTGGAAATTCTGTGCCTTTTGAGATTTCTCTACAGTGGGTATAATATCCACTTAATACCTCTATTTATATATGAGGATATTTACTTTTAGAGGCTATAGAGCAGAGATTACATGCTTTGGGTCTTTTCCTAGCATTTCTCTTTAATCAGTTGTGCAAATCCCATTAAACTAAATTGTTTCTTAACAGCAAAAGTCTGATGCTCATTTACATAGTTTTCTTTCAAGAGGAAAAGAATTCAACGCTACCAAGCAGAGAGGAATTCGGAGTGTGTAACTTGCCTCAAAGTCTCTTACTTCCATTGATTTTTGTGGGCTTCTTTGGAAGGTTACTAAGTTATTCAAATAGAAGCATCTACAGTATGTAATCAGTAACCTATAATAGGATTTTTTTTCTGTTATGTTGTGGACTGCTGTCATAACATGAAATTTCTCCTCTTATAAGCAGACATGGTGGTTATGAGTTAGACTGCATCTAGGCTTCAAGAAATATGAATAATGCACTTAAATCTTGAGAATCACAGAATGAAAAGATACCTTAGAATCAACATAAATCTAACCTTGTCCTGTTAAAGATGGGAAATTAAACCTAGTTTACTGGTTTACCAGGTTACTGCTAGAGCCAACATAAAAATATAGGTTGTGTGAATATTGTGTTTTACTCTTTCTCATAAGCAATTAAGTAAACTTGGTCTGCCTATTAAAATTTAAGTCTGAATGCTCTTCTTAAGCACCAAATCAGGCTATTTTGGAGTCCATTTGCATGGTAATTTCTACAGATTTTGTTTAGTGATGATGATGAAAGAAGTAGCGACAAATCAGGAAAACCCTGACCAAACTCAGAAATGATTTCACATTAAATTGTCTAATTTGAGAGGGTGGGCTAACCCCCATATGACCAAAAACAAGAAAATGGGACTTTGTACCCCTACCTGCCAGTTGGACAACCACATGGAAAAGTGAACAGGGAACCATTAGTCCCAGTTCCATGCGTAGCCTACTCCTCTCTCTTTATCCTCGGCCTCTGAACGTAGCAGACCTCATTTTGGGTCTTTATGTATTGCCAGTAGGATTGTGTAGCTCTGGGTTCTGGAGAATTCTCTAGGACTACAAAAATTACCATGACTCTTCTGAAAAATCCGAGCAGGCAAATCCAGCAAAATAGTTAAAATAAGAGTAAAAAGGACTATGTAAATTAATGACATGTTAATCTAGGAAGCTCTTGAAAATGTAAAAAAAAAAAAAAAAAAAAAGTGGAGTTCTATGGCCAGCCAAAATGGACAGCAATGGCTTCTTCCTCCCTAAGATCTACTTCAGACAGATTCGACAGTAAATATTAACCTAAAGTTTATTTTCCTTTGAAATTGTGTGTAGGATGTTTGTATATAAGCCACATGGTTATCATTAATCTACGTCTATGATATTGAGAAACAGCAAAACCATGCAATAATATAGACTTTGTTATCAGTCAGGGAATGGAGGCAAAAGTTAGGCGCTGCAAAGGGATTGGTTTAAGAAATAGAATGTCTATGGGTTAGCGGACAATGGTTGGACAAGGAGTTCCCTCTTGTAAGAGCATTCTCTTCCTCCTACCCACACATTATTCTTTCCTCTTTCTTGGTGATCACAGACCACTGGGTCTCTGCAAATTCACATTTTCACAGGGTGGAAGTCGGAAGTAGTGGGAGCGACGGAGTCGTCTTGGGGGTAAACCAGCCATCTGACGGCAAAGTTCGTCTAGAAGAGAAGCAGAGCATAATGGGTTGGGAATGCAAAAAAGGTAACAAGGGCTTCCATGTTAAGAGATAGAGGACCGGAGGGTTTAGTAGTGAAAGACCGAAGAGAACTAGATCTGGGCTACAACCCCAGATGTGCAGCTTACTGTTATTTATTACTTACTAGAAAGTTCCTTAACTTTGCTGAACCACACTATCCCTTTAGGATAATAAGCATGAAATACTGGCCTCCATGTGTAGTTGTGAGTATTAAAATGAAATAATATGTGCAAAGTACCTAGCCCAAATGTCAGGTAAATTTTAGGTTCCTCTGTATGCCTAGCTCCCAGTTCTTATAATCATGGATTTATTAATAGTAAAAAACATGAGATTCAATCATTGACTATATATCTGTTTACTATGTGCAAATAGCTAATTTTAGTAAGTCCTCTGAGACATTTGAAAGTGCCTAGAGTCCAAAGTACTCATCCTCAGTCTCAAGGTGCTTCCCTTGCAGGTGCTTGCACAAGGCCAATGGGGGCAAGTAGCAAGTTTCCTTCTGCGAAGTTAACTACAGCTCTTACTCAGAAGCTCAGTGCAGGATGGGCTGCTGAGTCAGAAGGGGCTGTGTCTGTGGTGCCTTCACCAACCACACTTATCGTTCGGGGCTGGCCATAGGGAAGGTGAGAAGTATCTTTATTCCCACAATGCACAGTTTATAACCACACACTTTGGACCCTTGTAATCTTTTTTTTTTTTTTTTAAAGTTGTTCTACCCTCATTTACTTCTAAATTTTCACAGTAAGTAATTTCAATGGTTCCTGGAATTGGCAGACTGTTTAAAATGTTGCCAACTTCTAAATGTCCAATCAGGTTTTTTTAAAATTATTATTTATTTATAGGTTCTATACAAACATCAGTGTCTCCAAATTAGTAGATTTTTTTTTTTTTTACAAAGTTGTTCCTTTATGAACATGGCTGCCAACTCTTAGTCTATTATTTTTAATGGCTGACTTGGCTTTTTTTTTTTTTTTTTTTTTTTTTTTTTTTTTTTTTTTTTTTTTTTTTTTTTTTTTTTTTTTTTTTTAGTTTTCTTTTTTTTTTTTTTTCTTAATCTCTATACCTAATGAGTGGCTCAAACTCATGACCCCAAGATCAAGAGATACATGCTCTCCAGACTGAGCCAGCCAGCTGGCCCTGACTTGTGCTTCTCACCTAGAACCCCAGTGAGCTTCAAAGCAGTTAGAGCTTCAGAAAGCTCTATGTATAGGAGAAGGTGGGGGTTACAGCCTAGCTGGAAAGAGACCCAAGCACCGTTTTCTTATATATTAAGCATACTTCTTTACTTAGATTGCTTATTTAGCATAATTTAGCAAACCAGGGATTGATGGGGGTTAAGGAAGTGGCCTAAAGCCCTCCTCAGAAGCCAGACCTTAGAACCATTAGGACCATGTTTCTACTCCTCTCTCATAACTGCCCCTCCCACTGAAACCCACCCATCATCTTACCTTTCATAACTTCGTGTTCTTTACAGACAAGACGAGAGCAGATCTCATTGTTGATGATGTACATACGTCGTAAACTGCCAGAGTCCCAGTAACATGGTTAGAAAAGTAGATAGAAAAAAGCATTGGGAGGGAGAACTAGCCTAGGCCAAGGTTGCCTGCTCAACTTCTGTATTCCCCACTCTCCCTAATTGTTCTCCTCCACTCTGGATTTCCTTAATTTTTCTGGACTGCTTTTTCTTCCCTCCCAGAGGAGTGCAGGGGATGGAAAGGTATTAATTATTCTTCTTAGTGATACTTTGCACACTCCCACCTAGAGTCAAGTTGAATACCCCTCCCCGCTATTGGATCTTTCGCTTCAGCCTTTTTCCATGAGGTACTAGATTTCACTGTACCAGTACTTCTCTCATGACTCTCTTTTCCCCAGCCCTCGTCTCACTAACCTTCTAGTATCTAGTCTTTCTGGTCAGTCTGTTCTCCATATACCTCAGTTCAGATTCCGGGTTCTATCTGGCACCAGTGGAAATAGCTAAGGATCATGTGAAAAACTCCTGTGCCACCAAAAACTGAAATCCCAGAGTGGGTGTTTGTTAAGCAGTTACGGACATGAAACCACTACCATGGATGACGCTTTCTGCCTGTCCCGGGACCCCTTACCTTGTGAAACATAACTGATGAATGCATTGCTTGACTGGCCGATGCACAGAGTAGAGTCTCGTGCAAGCAAATTTTTCATCCCGGCAGTCTGAAGAGGTCCAGCAAAGAAAACAGGGATCCACAAAGGATTCAAGAGACGGAAGAAGGTAGACAGAATGGGGGGAGAAAATACAAAGTGATCTCTACACAGGATTATTTCAAGTTGGGGAATGCCCTCCCTGTTCACCAAAAGAGAATGGTAGAAAATTGGCTGAAATAAAATTTAGGTGCTTTCCTACCTGGAAGCAAAAGTAGATAAAATAATCTCAGGGTTCTTCTAGGAAAGTCTTTCTAGGGTTATCCAGGTGGCCATGTGAAATATAAATTGAGATGCTTTTAACCCCATTCTAAAGAATCAGAATTCTTAGGTGGGTCACAGTTTCTGTTTTAGTAGTTTCCAATCCTAGATGCACATCAGAATCATCAGTACAATAGAGAGAGCAACTTTGGCCATGACAACCAGAGTAATACTGAGTCCTTGCTGTCACTTCCTAACTCATTAACCACCACAGAAAGTCCAAAGGCAGCTTAGGAAGAGGAATCTTTCAGGACCATCCCAACAATGGTCCCATCTTTTCCCAATGAGCTTGAGGATAAGACCTCATTTAAAAAAAAAAAAAAAAGTAGGAATGAAGGGCACTAAAAATACTCTTCGAGAAAGAACTGGAAGCAAGCTAGAAGGTATATCAAGTATCCTCCAAAGAGCAAGGAGGTATGAATCCCTGAGAAGAAAGCGGAAGAAAAAGACATGGAAAAGACATTCATACCTGTTGTGGTATTTTTATCAGCAGGAGAAGCTGGAAGGCAGAAATTTTACTCAGTTATTACCAGTTCTAGAAGTCACTACTTCTGCAACTGTCATGTTACCTCACTTATAAATAAAAAAACAAAGGAGTTAATAATACTTTTAGCAACTTCTAACAGAAAACCCACAGTGGGATGTTATGTTCCACAAAACTGGAGAGATTTAGAAGTTAGGATGGGAAATCTGATTTTGCCTTTCTCCTCTTCTAGAATTGAAAATGTATCTTTGTTTTGTTGACCAAAAGCACATTTAGTGGAGACACCAGGCAAGGATCCCTATGCCTAGAAGAGCTTCATCCTACAGCTGAGGAGAGAAAATATTGTTACCCTGTAGAAGCTCTTACTCATAAAAGAAAATTTCTTCTCTGTAAATCAAATACATCATCATGGGTTCTTAGATAAAAGTTATTCAGCAAAGAATAGCAAAGGTCACAGGCATAGCCAAACCTAATCTAAGGTCAAGTTAAATACAGGCCTAACTTGTAGAATGAATAATAGGAGTAAGATGAGTCTTGGGAAGACACTAACCATGGGATTTATGTGTCAAAATGCCATTGGAAGAGTTGCTGGTAGATAGAATACTATGGGAAGAATGCTGCATGATCTCATCTATTCCCTGGTTTCAATGGCAGACTTACATGCTGAGAATTCTCAGACTTCTACTTCCAGCCCAGATCTCTTCCAAGCTCCAGACCTATAAAGCTACTTGCCATTTTATGGAAGAGTTTGTCAGTTTTTCAAAGAGCCTTCAAATCTAACATGTCTTAAACTGTCCTACTTCCCCTTCACCAATTCAAATTGCTCTTCAGTGAATGGGCCCACCATCTACCCAACAGGACACTGGACATCATCTCAACAGTCCCCTATCATAGCTCACACTTAATTCTCCCTGCCTCCACCTCAGTGAGTTCAGGCCATCATCTTTTATTGGGACTAGTGCAATAGCATCCTGGCTGGATTTCCAATTCACAAATCTGATGGGAACCTTCCTTTGTCTAAAACTATTCTGATGGGTTTTTAGTTCCGTCCTAAGCCTTTCTTGCATCGTGTTTCCTTCACCCCAGAGCTCTTCTCCCTAATTACTCGATTCACTTCCACTTGTCATTCAAGAAGCCATTTAATCAGTGTGTCCTCCACAGATTCCTTTCCTAAGCCCCGGCACTGACTCTACTCAAGGACTCTCTTAGTCATCTATTCCTTCTGTTGCTTATCCTGATTATGGCATTTTGTGAAATTAAATAAAGTTACCCATTTGTTTATCTTGTGTAGCAGACAAGAAAAATACCAAGTAAAAGGAAATCAGTTTTGTTCATCTTTACGTTCCTGATACTCAGTAGTAGGTTTGCAATAACTATTTCTTCAAAATCTAGTTTCTGTCTCCTTTTCCCACATCCTAACCCTTGTTTCTTGTAGGTTTTGCCCTAATTGTTTAAAAAAAAAAATGTTTCCTCAATGTGCCAAGCTCTATTTTGTGTTCAAATCTTGGAACATACTGTTCCTTCTTGGACTGCCTGGCTGGCTCCAGTTCTTCTTTCAAGAATCTGTTCAACCGTTACTTAGAGGAAGTTTCCCTTTAGCTTCCCAAACATTGATCTGTTTATATATTTGTCTTGCCTTTACCCACCCAGGCTTGGAAACTCTGAGGAAACGATCACATATTGCTGTTTTGTATATCGAACGGCCAGCACAATCCCTGCGTGTTAGGGGATCAAAAATGCCATTCATCTAAATTGAACTGTTGGAAGAACATGCTCATTGAACTGTAGTCGCGTCTATTTCGGATCCTTCACCAGCTGTACTGCCTTCCAGAATGGGCTCTGGGGAAAGCCCAGAATGGCCCCAGTGGCCCTGGGATCCCGATCTGGACTCACCCAGGTCATCTGTGGAAGGCTCGATATCAGCCAGAACTGAAAAGGCACAAAACAGCAGGTGTGAGGAGGGCTTTGAACTGGCAAGGGGGAAGGCAGAGGAGAAAAGGGGAGAATGGAGGGGTGCCTGGGCGGCTCAGTCGGTTAAGTGTCTGACTCTTGGTTTCAGCTCAGGTCATGATCTCAGGGTCTTGAGATCAAACCACAGCTCGAGCTCTGCACTGGGCCTGGAGCCTGCTTCGGATTCTCTCTCTGCCCCTCCCCCCATTAAAAAAATATTGAGAAAAAGGGAGAATGGAGGTATTGGGGCAAAGTCAAGGCTGTGTGTGTGAGATATATATATACATATATATGTATATATATATATCGGTTTGTGTGTTATATCCATGGGATTAGAGTTAATTGAAGTAATTGTGAAATTTTTTTGAAGAATATTTGGCCTACTCACGTTATAGTTTATTACACATGCCTCATTTTAGGTATTCATCCACTTTGTTTCATCTTTTTAGAGGACTGGGGGACTCTTTCCCTTTATCCCACTGTCACTGAACAAAATACCCCCAATCCCTCTATCCCTTTCTTAGACAAAAATACAGGACTAATTCAAAAGCTGGAATATATTGTGGATATTAACAAGACTCATGCCATTTTAAAGCGGTAGTAAGAATTACCTGTTTCATCTGTAGAGGGCTCATTCATCAGATCTGCAAAGATACAGCACAGGGAATAAAAAAAACCCAGGCAGGAAAAATGGGAAAGGGAAGCAGAAAAAAGGGTTGATCTAAAAGGAGGCAAGAAGGGGCGCCTGGGTGGCTCAGTGAGTTAAAGCTTCTGCCTTGGGCTCAGGTCATGATCCCAGGGTCCTGGGATCGAGCCCCGCATTGGGCTCTCTGCTCGGCCGGGAGCCTGCTTCCCTTCCCCTCTCTCTGCCTGCCTCTCTGCCTACTTGTGATCTCTGTCTGTCAAATAAATAAATAAAGTCTTTAAAAAATAATAATAAATAAAAGGAGGCAAGAAAGATTGAAGTGAAAGTATACGGGCTCCCAGGCCATATCCTCACAGCATCAGTGGTATCTAAGACAGACACTTGGGTCTGCATGAGCTCAGAGTGCCCACTGACCTCTTTTCTATGCCTCATTTATCATTGTACAGATATCATCCTTAATCCTTCTGTTCCCAGGACGAAAACAAAGAAAAAGAGTAGCTTACTAGGATCTTCTGTGAATGTCTCTGGAGTCACAGGAGTCACATCATCTGAATAAAGAAAAAAAGCAGGAAACGTTTGTTTTTAATTAAAGTAATTTTTAAAGATTTTATTTATTTGAGGGGCGCCTGGGTGGCTCAGTGGGTTGTCTCTGCCTTCAGCTCAGGTCATGATCCCAGGGTCCTGGGATCGAGCCCCACATCGGGCTCTCTGCTCAGCAGAGAGCCGGCTTCACCCCTCTCTCTGCCTGCCTCTCTGCCAACTTGTGATCTCTCTCTCTCTCTGTGTCAAATAAGTAAATAAAATCTTTTTAAAAAAGATTTTAAAAAATCTTTTTAAAAAAGATTTTATTTATTTGAGATAGAGAAAAAAAAGCATGAGCAGTGGGGAGGGGCAGAGGGAGAGGGAGAAGCAGACTTCTCCCTGAGCAGAGAGCCTCTACCTGGGACTTGATCCCAGCACCCCAGGACCATGACCTGAGCTGAAGGCACACGCTTAACCAACTGAGCCACCCGGGGGCCACCAAAAAACTCTTTTTGAGCATTCCCTGTCCCCCTCCCATTTTTGCACTCTCAGTAAGTGAAACCTGTCTAGCACAGTTGCCAATGCACAGTGAGTATCCCACAATTGTTTTTCATTGTTTGCTTCCCAACCCGAGTCCTTTCCTCACAACCCAAACAAATGTCAGTTTCCCACTTCCATGAATATACATATACAGTCCTAGCCCAGAATATCCTTATCCCTTTGTCTCCTTTATCTACATGCCCATCAGATAATCCTCCAGGGGCGTCCCCTTTCTCAGACATCTAAGTGTAGGAATAGAAGAATAACATATTTCATTGTCCTATCAAATAATAATGTAGTAGATAATTTGGGTTTACTAAGTGCCAGGCACTACTTAAAAAATCTGTTTTTACAGATGATAAAATTGAGCACCCAACAAGTAAATAATTTACCCAAGGTCATACAGCTTGTTGCAAGTACAACGGATTGATGACCTCTTTGCAATACTTATTTTAAGTGCAAATTGTCTTTACCAAAGACACTGATTCCGATAATTACAGGTTTGAAATAATTGGATATCAGTTTGCTGATATGCTTACATACGAGTATGCTCACCAAAGGCGATGTGGATGATTTTCTGATGTTCAAAGAGAAGTGAGGTGAGAAGAGGAGAGGGTGCGTTTGTAGAGAATACCTTGCAGTTGATCATTGGAAAGTAAAGGCAGTAGGAAAAATAAAAAATAAATGGTCCAGGTCTTAAGGTGGAATCCATTAGGATACACAAAGAAAACTGTATCTGAAACTATAAATAACAGCACTACCTAAAACAAATTGTCTCAACTTTATTATTATTTTTTAAGATTTTATTTATTTATTTGAGAGACAGAGATCACAACTAGGCAGAGAGGCAGGCAGAGAGTGGGGGGAGGGGGCAGGCTCCCCGCTGAGCAGAGAGCCCCACGACACAGGGCTCCATCCCAGGACCCTGAGATCATGACCTGAGCCGAAGGCAGAGGCCCAACCCCCTGAGCCACCCAGGCGCCCCAAATCGTCTCAACTTTAAAAAGCAAAATAACAACGCAATGTTAACACCTAATTATTTAAATATCCCATCTATAATTACTCTTTCTTGTAGATGACTTATCGTCATAATCTAGTTTGCCCACTAGGGGTCAGCAAATTCAGTTTGCTTTGACTTTTTCCTTAAAACTTCCCCGTCTAAATGCTATGTTTCGTCTGGAGAAAATAGCGTTTTTATAAAGCATGCCAGAGCTATTGATCATTGTGGCAGAGGCAAAACGCAAATAATGCATTCTGAAGCAATCTCCCCGGCTGCTTACATCATCCTCTTTTTTTAAAAAATTCCAGGTTTAGTCATCAGATCTGACAAAAGAGCCCTTTTATATATAGTTAACACTCAGCATTAGCTTTCGTATTTCAGATGAAATTTTGGTAAAAGAAATCGAAGTCTGTTCCAATCCCCCAGGACGTTTGAAAAACCACTAGCCCGAGTCATTCCAAAAACCGTTAAGAGGGGAGTGGAGCCTTTCCAGGGTGTAGCCGAGCGCGGCCAGTTCCCTTTCTATCTGCATTCCAGTCCAGCCACTCACAGAAACGCAAGTGAACCCGTGGGTGAGCAGAGGGGTTAAGAACGAGTCCTTGCCGTCACCTCAGAATTTCTGGATGGAGTACTGGTTTTTGGCATATTCCTCAGATTATCCACCCATGAGCTACCACCACATAAATGCTTATCTAGGATTCATGTTCTCTGAAAAGAAATCCTAAGAAGGCAATTTTTAAAAAGATTTTATTTATTTATTTGACAGAGAGAGACACAGCGAGAGCAGAAACACAAGCAGGGGGAGTGGGAGAAGGAGAAACCGGCTTCCTGCCCAGCAGGGAGCCTGATGTGGGGCTAGATCCCAAGACCCTGGGCTCATGATGTGAGCTGAAGGCAGACTCTTAATGACTGAACCACCCAGGTGCCCCTTAAGCAGGCAATTTTTAAAAAAGATTTTATTTTATTTATTTGACAGAGATCACAAGTAGGCAGAGAGGCAGGCAGAGAGAGAGGAAGAAGCAGGCTCCCTGATGAGCAGAGAGCCCGATGCGGGGCTCCATCCCAAGACCCCAGGATCGTGACCCGAGTGGAAGGCAGAGGCTTTAACGTACTGAGTCACCCAGGTGCCCCTTAAGTAAGCATTTTAATAATATCATATTTCTTCTAGAAAAGCATCCCAAACTTGTAGGCAAGGACTAGATTTTAACCAGCCCAGAGAATGAATGCAAAATTTTTTTGCTAATGCTGAACTCTGTAGGCTCAGAAAATTTGGGATTCAGAATTCTTTACCTGCAGCAAATTAAAAAAAAAAAAAAGTTGTGTTTCTTTATTTTTATCTTCTGTATCAGGATGTACAGGTAGAAATTATATTGTGCCCCAATGCACACATAGAAAATTGAAACAAGTTTAAAAAGATAATGCTTTACTCTCGAAATGTTCTTGCAATGTACCCCACTTTTATTTTAGTCTGTACTAATTCATTAAAAATTACCCATTGTGATCTGCTAGTTTGATTTTATGGTCCATTAATGGGTTACATACTGCTGTGCTCTCAGGGGTTGGGAGAGATAAGAGATAAGTTGTAATAATGTTGAATGTCTGGAGGCAGAGTAGAGATGTTTGATTGGAGTTTCCATCATCAAGCTGGAGGAAGTGGCCACTTGGAAACCAAAACTTTTGGTTTCTGTCCATTAGTGCCAGAATTTCACTGTAGTACTGAGATGACTTTTTATGCTGTCTGCATGTTAGCTTCCCCATTGCTACATGGATAGGAAAAAGCTGTTAAGATTAGTAGGGTTTTCTCAGTGAGATAAGAGGTGCATATAGGAGAGTAGAAACAAGACATGGGTATAGAGGAGGATTTAGGCAAGGTATTTCAGTTGTTAAAAAGTAAGAAAGTTTGTGGCTCCTGGGTGGCTCAGTTGTTAAGCATCTGCCTTCAGCTCGGGTCATGATCCCAAATCCTGGGATTGAGTTCCGTATCAGGCTTTCTGCTGGGTGGGAAGCCTGCTTCTCCCTCTCCCACTCTCCCTGCTTGTGTTTCCTCTCTTGCTGTGTCCCTTTCTGTCAAATAAATAAAATCTTAAAAAAAAATAAAGGTAAGAAGCTTTTATGAACAGGATAACAGGGTTGTGGAAACTGGTGAGTTGAATCTGATTTTCCATACTTCAGCAATGTGTCTCTCTGTTATATTATAGATTATTTTTTTTTAAGATTTTATTTATTTATTTGTCAGAGAGAGAGAGCGAGCAAGCACAGGCAGACAGAGGGGCAGGCAGAGGCAGAGGGAGAAGCAGGCTTCCCGCCAAGCAAGGAGCCCGATGTGGGACTCGATCCCAGAACGCTGGGATCATGACCTGAGCCGAAGGCAGCCGCTTAACCAACTGAGCCACCCAGGCGTCCCTATATTATAGATTCTTTAACTCTGACCATTCATCTGCATTATTCTTATATCCCCAGCAGATAGGGCACCTGGCTGTCTCAGCTGGAAGAGCATATGACTCTTGAATCACGGGGTCTTGAGTTCGAACCCACACTGGGGGTAGAGATTCCTTAAATATATACAAAAAACACAGAAGAGCCCAGATCCAAAGGTTTACCTACCTCCTCGTTGACCACTGACTCCTAGTGGTGTCCAATCTGTACCAAAGGACAGAGAAAAGGGATAAATGACTCCAGCTCTACACCCCATAAAGCTTTTATAGGATGAACCAGAAAATGATAGGAAATGGTTGTACTTTATTTTTCTGCATTGTATTTCTGTATAGTTCAGTACAAAATTACTCAAACCATTAGTGCTGACATGGAAACCCTCAAGAAAAATACGTTCCTAAGAATAAAGCCCTGCTTTGCCAAGCCCTGACGTGGGATGCCCTCTTGCCCTCATTCCCTAGCAGGAGTCAGATCCTGTTCGGCAGTTGGGGCTAACAGCCTTTCTAAAGTGTCCTGTCCTAACCCCACAGCCATAGTATGAACTACACTATGAACAAGGCACAAAGTGATTTTCTGACAGTGTGGACCTGGCAGCATGAGAAAATAGAGCAGGATTTCTTCGAGGTGCCAAGATTCACTTTCCGTGGCCAATCTTTCAGCTCTGTTCTGTGACATCTGTGATGGCTTTTCTTTAGCGCATAGCTTGGCACATTTGTGTGCATGTGAATACATGTGTGTGTGTGCTGGAGCTACTGTGAGTGTATATATTCCCACTGTGCCCCTTTGCCCCTTCACGCACTGAATTTGGTCTAGTTTCTTATTAGCTGTTTCTTATTAGCTGTCTCCGTATGTTTGCAAACACATTTGCGTGTCAGCTTCTCTTTCCTCTGTTTACCGGTACATTGATGAGTGTGTGACCCTCTTTGTGGGTTAATAAGCATTTGTGTGGATCTTATATTCATAACTCTCCAGAGACTTCCCAAGTCTGAGATCATCTCTGGTCTCATCCCAGCCCCTGCTTTTCAGACACAAATCTATCCTTTTCTTGAATATTAGTTCTAGAACTCGGGAGCAAGAACGACTGCTGCCATTCCCTGTCACCATCCCACCCCATAACCTACAGCTCCACACTCCCCCAGAGCTGGCATTGTAGGGAGAAAAGATTGAAGGGAGGGACTCACCAGAGGGGATGATGAGGGCGGTGAGGAACAGCAGCACCTTGGGTCCCGAGAGCAGCATATCTGACAGGGGTGTTGGGAGAGGAGAAGCTGTAATGTTCAGGACACATCAGCATCTGAGGCCCAGGCAGGGCTGCCTGGAGGGCCCCCTGTCTCTTTGTCTGCCCAGGGCTTTCCCTGGTCCCCTGTGCGACTCCAGCCTTTTCCCTTTTCTTTCACCCAACATTTCTCCCTCAAATTCTCTCTTTGATCACTTACCATTACTCTCATTCTCACGCCTTTTTTCTGCCAAGTCAGAGGAAACTATATATTCTCGATGGTGCATGGTTGCCCCTAGTCTGTGGCCACTTTCACCCCTAGTGTCTAATTTTTTGATATATGTGGCTTTTAAATATCATTCATTTATCTTGGTGTCTTGTCTTGAATTCCAAGGCTAAATGGGATATCCACTCAATCTAAGTCAGTGACATTCCCCACCGCCCCCCTCCGGCCTTTCAGTTTCAACACACACACACACACACACACACACACACACACACACACCACACCTTCTGTCTGTTTAGGGTTTTGTACAATCAAACAACTCACTGTGTATTTTTCCTCTGCTCTTTCCACCGAGTCCTTTGGCTGCCGAATGGGCCTCTCTCCTTCTCACGCTGTTTCTACTTTGGCTGGAGAATAAGATGAACAGGGCCACTCCCTGGGAAGGACTTCAAATTTGGCCTACTCTGAAACAATGAGATGAGGGAGAGCGAGGGAGAGAGAGAGAGAGAGAGAAAGCCAGGCTAGAGGAGTGTGATGAGGCGGGAATGAGAAGGGGGCTGGGGCTTTGCAGTCACTCACACCCTCATTCCAAAGGTTATGACCACACCAGTGAGGGATACTGCTGTTCCCTGGGAGGTCTGGCTTCCGCTGGCAAAAGCCTTTCTTCCATGAGCTTCTTTTTCCTCTTGCAACCTGGCCCCAGTCCCTAGTCCCCAGCCCCTTTCTGCCTTGGGTTCCTTTTCATCTTTGGACAGTCTGCCCTTCTCCGTCCATCCTCCATGTTTGAATCATTTCTCCATCCTCCTGTCTCGCTGTCTTCTTCAGCATTCATCTCTTTACCACCAACAAATTCCTTTATATTCCTGTATTTCTCTCTCTCTCTTTTTTCTCTTTCTTGACCCACACACATTCAAGAATGTGGTTCCCCCCACCCCCGGGAATCCTATTTATTCCATATTCAAACACACACAGACACACCACATGAGTTTTGTCCAAGAGGAGGGTTTCACTGTTAGGAAAAGTTGAAAAGGAAGGGAGGAAAAGAGGAAGGAAGAAAGCTAGTTAGCTGGGAGGAAGGGAGAGCAATGGACATAATCAGAAATAAGGAAATAGCACCTTTGGTTCCTCCAAAGGACAGATACGTGCCCATCTCTGAGATACGTGGGTTCTGGTCCGTCTCTAGAACAGAGCTGAGTACCAAACCGAGCTCTTCCTCGTCTGCCTGGCTGAGAACTTGCTCTTTGCCCATCTGCTCTGCAGTGAGAATGCAGATCCTGGAAAAACAGATGTGATTCTAGTCTGATGAGAGTCAGGGAGAGAAAAGGCAGGGAGGTGGGGGTGGGGAAAGAAACCAAAAAAGCCAGATGTGAAGCAGAGCTAAGGCAGGACATATAATAGAGAGCTTAGAGCAACAATCATGTTTTCCATGAAGCTCAGACAGATGGACAAACTGAATTCAGGCCAGTCATTTGGCAGGGACAGCAATGACCTCAACGTGCTGGCCCAGCTTGACACCATAGCATAGGAAAGCCTCCCCAGGCAGTAGGAGGGGGTGCTCTCCTGGGGTCATAGGAGGGAGTCTGGAGTTGGGGCAGTATAAATGGAACAGAATGTTCATAGTATAAGGCACAGGGAGAAGGCAGGCAGGCAGCAGCGGCTTAGAAGGAAAGTAGAGGAAACCCAGCAAGCACAGAGCAAAGTAGAGACCATCATCATCTGTTCATGCTGAGCTTCCAGGCATTCAAGAACGCAGTTCGTTTTAAAGTAGTCTGATGAATTTTTTTTCTTCCTTGAGGCTGTGGTGGCCCATGTCCTCTAGCATTGTTCCCCTTTTGTTTTCAGAGCCTAGGCTTAGAACCTCGGGTTTGGAGAACCTCAGAGTTTCTTTTCTCAAGGTGATTTGGTGAGCCTCTGTTCTATTCGGACATCAGTTTATCATTGAAGTACATGGCGTCGCGATCGGCACCAATAGTCAAAAATGAGCACCGGCCATCCAGAGCCCCGAGGCTGTACTTTTCTGAGGTTCTCACTGACACTGGGGAAGGACTCCTGGGGCAGCAGTCTGTGCCACTATCCAACACAGGCTGATCTCTGGAGGTGGAGAGCAGGTTCTCCAGCAGCAGGAAGGTCCTCCAAGAAACTGACCAGCAGGTGCAGAAGCCACTCCATGCAGGCAAGGAAACGTCTGAGTTACCTAGGAAAATTGTAGTTTTCCAAAAGGGTCTCCAGTTCATGGAAGATGGGTAAAATGCAAGGAAACAGAAGGGAGGCAGACATGCAAGACAGCACAGCACGCTGACTCTCTTCTTCTGTTTATTGGCCTGTAAAGAATGCACCCATTAACTGAAGGCCTCTGGGCAAATGTACAGAAACGTTATTACTACAGTCCATTCTAGCTAAATTAAATCCAGGGCCTAATGCGGGGGGTGGAGGGGGAATTCCCATAAAAGGAAGGCAAGAAGGGAGGAGGATTATACGAGTAGAAAAGGAGAAAAGGCAGAGAGCTGTGTGTGTAGAGGAATGAAGCAATAAACTAGTAACAGCCAAACTTGAAAAGATGGACTCAGTGTAGGAGTTAGACACTAGCAAACATATGTCGTCAGACAACTTCCCACTTCTTAGGAGCCCAGACTAACTGTAACTCACTTCGTGCTTCTGTGCTTTGGACTTTGGGTTCCTTCCTTTCTGACATAGGTCTTCGCAGTTCCAGTAAATAAATGCTTATAGGTACATCAAAACCCAGGTTAGATCCTATCTCTTCCCACAGATCTTTCCTGGTCTCCTCTGCTTCTGAAGAGTTCTTTTTGTTTTGTTTTTATTTTCATTTTTTGTTTGTTTTTTAAGGATGTTACTTATTTGAGAGAGAGAGTGAGGGAGAACATGAGTGGCAGGGGGAGGGGAGGGGAAGTTGCAGAAGGAGAAGAAGAAGCAGGCTCCCCACTGAACAGGGAGCCCAAAGTGGGACTTGATCCCAGGACCCTGGGATCATAGCCTGAGCCCATGACAGATGCTCAACCAACTGAGTCACCCGGGTGCCCCGTTTTTGTTTTAAAGTATGCTCTGCACCCAGCATGGGCTTGATCTCACCTCCCTGAGATCCAGAGTCACATGCTCTACTGACTGAACCAGCCAGGTGCCCCTGCTTCCAAAGAGCTTATCATTCTCTCTACTGAGCTACCTCTTTATTTTTATAATCATGTCATCAACTCTGTTGTATTCTTTCATTTGCATGTTTCTATTCCCGATTAGACCACGTGCCTTGATTACAGAGGCGAGGTCTTACTCATCTCTCTCTGGCTGATATTACGATTAGCATTGAAAAGTCAAAATTTGGCCATTTGAATTGAGTTGAGATGATGACTTAAAATTGTAACTTGCGATTTCCACGTAGAAACTTCCAAAAACTGGGGCGCCTGAGTGGCTCTGTCAGTTAGGCATCTGCCTTCAGCTCAGGTCATGATCCCAAAGTCCTGGGATCGAGCCCCTCGTCGGGCTCCCTGCTCCCCCTGGGAGTTTGCTTCTCCCTTTCCTTCTGCCCCGACCCCTGTTCATGCTCTCCCTTTCTCTCTCTCAAATAAACCTTTAAAAAAATTTTCAAAAACTGAGTCAAGGGTAAAGAAGTAGAGGATAGAATTCTAGAGAAGAAAGTAGTTTGAGTATACACAAGGAGTATAGCAAGTGAAACAAAGAGTCAATGTAGTGAAGTGATCTGAGGGGAATTAGAGCAAAAGGAAATAGCCCCAGAAATTGGGTAACAGTTAGTCTAGAAACAAAGGAATCTTGGCAGGAAGGCTGCAAAGTCAGTGCATGTAATACATGTGATTTATATCTACAGTGATTAGTACTTCAGTCCCATCACTTTGGTTTGGGTGAGTCTGATAGCACTGGTGGTCTTGCATCATACCCCCACACTCTCTTGACGACACAAATGTAAAATGTTGAAAGATGCTCGATCCAGGTTCAGGATTCTGTTAAGTTTCCTGAAACCCACAACAAAATAATTTAAATAACTGTGAAACTGGCTATAAACAAGCAAAGTAGGACAAATACTAAATATTCACAGTGGGCAGGAAATCTCCATCTCCCTGTTCTACCCATCAGAAAACAAGCAAAACAGAAAGTGTGTATTTTGCAGATATGGGGGAAGAAACGGGAAAGTTCAGTGTATATAATAACAATAGCTAATAAGTTTGATAGATTTATATGATACATATTTATATTTTTAGAGATTATATGTGCTAGGCAGCCTGCAGGATCTACCCCCCACACATACCCCCGCCCTGGGATCCCCACCTCCTATGCTTTATGCCCTTGAGTGTAGGCTGGGTTTTGGGACCACTAACAAATGGAATGCTGCAAAGGCATGGCGTGTATTTTCCCAGATGATATTACAAAGACTGGCTTCTGGCATTAGTGCTCTCTTTTGATCTCTTGCTTGGTGTTGCTCTGAACAAAGCCAGCTGCCATGCTGTGAGCTACTCTATAGTAATGCTCATGCAAGAAAAGGCATGTGTCTTAGCCAACAACAGTCAGCCACCTCAGGACCACAAAAAGCCATGTGAATGAACTTGGAAGTAGATCTTCCCTCAGTTGGGCCTTGAAGACTGCAGCTCTAGCCAACATCTTGGCGATAGCCTTGTGAGACCCTGAGCCAGAGGTACATGGCCAAGCTGTACTTGCATTCCTAATCAACATAAACTTGGGGAAAATAAATTTTTGCTGCTTTAAGCTGCTAAATAGATAAGTAATATGCCCTATCCCATAATCATAACCATTTCATTTATTATATAAATAAATAACATATTTCTAACTGTATATAGTATATAATAATGTCTTATAATATTAATACACTTATGGAAGACAAAATTAGCTATTATTATGTGTTAGCTATTAATATATACTAGTTAATAGTATGCTAGGCACCATGTTAAAAATATGATTATGCTCCTTTTGAAATTAGCACATTTATAGGAAAGCATAGAGAAAAGAGAGATGAAAGGAAACAACAGGTAATGGAGAGGGGAGAGAAGAGAAGGTAAAGACACACACAGTAAGACGCAAGAAAAGGAGAAAGAAACAGGATGGGAGAGATAGAACTCATGTGAAATCACAGAATGATCCTTTAATATTCACTATGAATTTATATAATTTAACGGTACAATTTACTTGAAATGTAGGCCATAAGAAAAGAACCAGGGGTGCCTGGGTGGCTCAGTGGGTTAAAGCCTCTGCCTTCGGCTCAGATCATGATCCCAGGGTCCTGGGACCGAGAGGCCTGCATCAGGCTTTCTGCTCAGCAGGAAACCTGCTTCCCTTCCTCTCTCTCTGCCTGCCTCTCTGCCTACTTGTGATCTCTGTCTGTCAAATAAATAAATACATTCTTAAAAAAAAAAAGAATTAAACAATTTGAGGCACCTGCCTAGCTCAGTCTGATGCTTGATCTCTGGGTTGTGAGTTCAAGCCCTATGCTGAGTGTGTGTGTAGATTACTTTAAAATGTTAGGGGCTCCTGAGTGGCTCAGTCATTTAAGCCTCTGCATTTGGATCAGATCATGATCGCCTGCTCCTGGGATCTAGCCCTGTGTCAGGCTCCCTGCTCAGTGGGGAGTCTGTCTCTCCCTCTCTTTCTTTCAAATAAATAAAATCTTAAGAAAATTTTTAAAAAATAATAAAATGTTTTAAAAAACCCCAAAGAATTAGAAAATCTGTTTTGCAAGAAAGAACTAAAGGAATTTAAGTAATTTGTCTGGAGAAAAAAACCTGAAAGAGGAACTTAATTTTTAAATGTGCTATTGAAGCTTTTGGTAAATTTAAATGTACCGCTTCCACAAATAGAAGGACACTGTAAAAATGAATTTATTTTCGTGTTTAGTTTATATATTGGAGTGAGTTCCTGCATAAATGACCATGAGTAATTAAAATAAACCTACTCACTTTGCTGGGGTGGTTCAGTCAGTGGATTTTTATTACTTTTTTTTTTTAAGATTAATTTATTTATTTGAGAGAGAGAGTGCTTGAGCCCGAGCAGGTGTGAGCAGGGAAGGAGCAGAGGGAGAGAAGAGAATCCCAAGCCATCTCTGCCCTGAGCTTCACATGGGGCTCCATTTCACTGCCCTGAGATCATGACCTGAGCCCAACCAAGAGTTGGTGGCTTAACCGAGTCACCCAGGTGCCGCAAGTGTGAGACTCTTGATGTTGGGGTTGCAAGCTTGAGCCCCAATTTAGGTGTAGAGATTACTAAAACAAAGTAGAACAAAACAAAACAAAAAGCACTCATAAATAAACAATATAAAATATTTATTCAACAAACAGGTAAAACTTCCTACATTCCCGCCATTCTTTTATAGACATTGGAAATATAGTGGAAATAAAGTGGGCAATATTTTGCCATTATTTTGCTTACATTCCTTAAGACAAGCTATGGTAATTCTTTTACTAAAGAAGAAGTTAAGTCACTTCTTTAGTGACTTAACGTTGATCTATTTCTAGAAACAATGATGGATTGGATGGTCATTAAAGTTGGAACTCCTCATAAGTAGGCTCCACACCCAATGTGGGGCTTGAACTCACAACCCTGAGATCCAGAGCTGCAGGCTCTATGACTGAGCCAGCCAGGTGGCCTGTAATTCTTCTGGCAGAAGAGTGAAGGGGGCTCTTAGAGCTGTCTGGAAGATGGTGATAGGCAGGAGTGCAGTACCACACATTCGAACACTGCATTCCGATTGGTTATCATGAACAGTTGATATCTTTCCACTTGAAGATTTTCTCCCCAGTTCCCTTAGTAGTGCTATTTAACAAAACATGTATTATTTTCCCTGAGTGGTGTGTGGTGCTTGCTACCCACAGGAATCCATGAGGCGGTCGCGGGCCATGGTTCTCCATGCAGTGTTGACTCATTTGGGTTTCGACAGCATAGCCATGGGTTGAGATAGAACATTCCAAGAAACAAAGGAAGAGGCAGAGCTCTCTCAGGGTCAGCCTCAGAGGTTACCCAGCATCCCTCTCCCACGTTCTATTGGTCAAAACAAGCCTCTAGCGTCAGTTCCCATTTGGGGGGAGGAGCAACAGACTCCCTCTTCATGAGAGGAGTGGCAGAAAATACGTAGCCATCTTCATTCTACCATGGTGCTTCTGAGGTTGCAGTGAATCTTTTCAACAGCCTAGGTAAGTGCTTTATGGGCGACATTTGTATTTTGCGCTTTCCCGGAGACCTCATTCACTTCTCTTCCCAATGCAAAGGACAACTTCACTCTCAGAATCTTGTTTTCTGCAGCACCAGGCACTGTTGACCCGTCCTCCTTGTTAAAATATCCCCTTCCCTTGGCACCTCTGACCCCTCATCCCTTTTTCTCTCTTTGCCTTGGCCAGTGTTCTTTCACATTACTTTTTCTTCTGTTCATGCTTAAATGCTGGTAGTTGTCAAGGTGCTTGCCTGGGTCCTCCCTCGTAATTACACTCGATCTCTCAGTCACATTCACTCCCGTGTCTGTGTTTTCCATCTATAGACCTAGGCTCCCAGATCCACACCTCACTCTAACCCACATCTGTCTCCTGAGCTCTACATCTGCGAGTTCAACAGCACGTCTCTATTGGCATGACCGTCCCACAGGCACACTGAGTCAGTCAGACTTCCCCTGACAGGAGAGAAAGCAAAGAGCAGAGCAGACTCTGGCTGAGCTTTCAGGAGTGACTACCAGGAGACTCTGCTGCCCCTCATAGCATCACAAGGGTACCTTCTAGACTGAGAGGTCACCACTCAGGCTCTAGAACCACCCTGGCTCTGCCTCACTTATTTTGGTTTTGACCCCAAATCTCCTAGTGCACATGGTTGCTGGAACTAAATAACATCCCAGCTTCAGCTGTCAGAGAGTCTAGATTGTGTAGTTTTTAGTTTTCTGCCGTGGAATGCAGGGAGGTACCCAAGAAGGAGGTTGGAATAAATGTTGACTAAGCTAAACCCTGATGTCTTGGTGTCTGAAGTAGAGTCACCTTCTTCCCCTCGCGGTCTCATCTCCATTCCCACCTTAGGACTGTGCTGCCGTTATCTGCCCAGCTACTGAACTGAAATATGGTTAAGTCAAGCTCAGGCTTCCCCAGTGCTCTTTTCCCTCAACCCTGAGTCCTCTTCACACACCCTTGGTCATCAAAATTCTACGGATCTTACCTCCTTCATCTTTATGATCCGTCCATTCTGTCCATTCTTTCTATCACCACTTGAGTTCAGCCCAGCCATTGCTCCCAGTTCCAGCATTTCTCCACCCTTGTTCCTAACACAAAGCACAAGGAGCCCTACTTCTAGCGCTGGTCAAATGAAGTCACTTTCTGGCTTAAAGACCTCAAAGGTTCCTCATCCTTAGAGTATGGATGGAATTCTTAGTATGCATACAGGGCTATTTATATTTTTTATCTCTCAGGGTGCCTGGGTGTCTCAGCCTGTTAAGCATCTGCCTTCGGCTCAGGTCCTGATCTCTGGGATCTGGGCTCAGTGAGGATACTCATTGGGCCTCTGCCCCTCTTCCCTCTCACCCCTCTCCCCCCCGCCCCCCCCTCCCCGCCACTTGTGCTCTTTCTCACTCACATTGCTTTCTCTCTCTCTCAAATGAATAAATAAAATATATTTTTAGCTCTCATCACCAGTGTTCCAACCCACCTGCTCTTTCTAGGATGTTTGCACCTTGCTTACCACCTATACTGAATTACTTGCACTTTTTTTTTTTTTTAAGATTTTGTTTATTTATTTGACAGAGACACAGGAGAGAGAGGGAACACAAGCAGAGGGAGTGGGAGAGGGAGAAGCCGCCTTCCTGCCAAGCAGGGAGCCTGATGGGGGCGGGGATCATGACCTGAGCAGGCAGACACTTAACAACTGAGCCACCCAGGCGCCCCTACTTGCACTTCTGAAAAGCTGCAGTTTCCCTCTTCTAAGCCATTGTATGTGCTACATTCTCTTTGCCACACCTCCACCATAGGTAATTTCCCACAATTTTTATGTTCACCTGGCTAATTGCTACTCATCCTTTTCACCTCAGCTTAGGTAATATCTCCTTTAGATTGTTTTCAAGAGTGTCTCCACTACAGTGAGTGGCTCAATGTGGACAGATTGTTTACTGTTGTATACCCAAAACTGAGCGTGGAGACTCATAATCTATGCATCAAAAATGGAGTGGAAAGGAGAGAGGCTGTAGTTCCTAGAACTGATCACAAGAGGGAAGCAAATAACTTCTTTAGGTCAGGTAGGCAGTTTTGCCGGTTTTTCTCGCAAAACATTTACTATTCCAACTGTCTATTGATATTCATGTAGGATGACTCTTGAGCTATGCCTAATGAGATGGAAGATTTCTTTTTTTTTTTTTTTTTTTTTTAAAATATTTTATTTATTTATTTGTCAGAGAGAGGGAGAGAGAGAGAGCGAGCACAGGCAGACAGAGTGGCAGGCAGAGGCAGAGGGAGAAGCAGGCTCCCTGCCGAGCAAGGAGCCTGATGTGGGACTCGATCCCAGGACCCTGGGATCATGACCTGAGCCGAAGGCAGCTGCTTAACCAACTGAGCCACCCAGGCGTCCCGAGATGGAAGATTTCTAATGACTCAGAACTGTACTTCATTTATATTCTGATTGGTTTCTCAATGCCAGTCACTGCACTAAGTACTAATTACAAAAAGATGAATCAGGAACACCTGGATGGCTCAGTCTGTAGAATATGTGACTCTTGATCTCAGGTTCATGTTGGAGCCCCACATTGGGTGTAGAAATTACTTAAAAAAAAAAAAAAAAAAAAAAGGTTTATCAGTCACAGTTCCTGCATTCAAGGAATCAGTTTAGTGGGAAAGAGAAGTGATCCTGAACTTTATTCCTTGACATATGAAGAAACAAGTGATGTGATCCACTTTCATCAGCTGCAATGACCACTTCAGATGTTGGAGCAGTGAGAGGGCTTTCCTGGCTCAGTCCTTTAAAGCATGTGACTCTTGATCACTAGGGTTGTGGGTTCAAGTCTCCTTGGGCCTAGAGCTTACTTAAAAAAAAAAAAAAAAGAAATAGAATGGTTAGTTATTAGGTGCAGATAAGGCAGAATCTCTTAAATGACTGAAATGTTTGAAGAGCAAGATCACCACCACGAACACAGCTAATTCTACCCGAAGTAATTCTCGGATGCCTAGAGAAGCATAATCCATCTTAAACCCACTGCTTTTCTTTCTTTCTGTAACAGACTTGAGCAGTATTATGTTTGCAACAAAAATTAAGTGAAAAGTACAGAAAATTCCTATATACCCTTGGCTCCCCACGCTCACATCCTCGCCCACTGTTAGAGCAGAGCATTTGTTAACAACTGATTAAGGAAGCAGAGGGTGAGCTGAAGACAAAGCATTAATGGACACCCTGCAAACCACCCCCCCACCACCACCACCAAGTCTGGGTGGGATCTGTGTGGCATTCTTACAGGAATCTCCCAACTATTTTAATGTTAATACCTTGCTAGAGTGAAAACATCCTTAACTTGTCCTCTTTAGCATTATCCTATGGGTCATCTTTAGCATGTGCGAGTTCTTTTGGAACCACCCTTCTCCTTACCTTCTCCAACTCCCAAGTATCTAATCAGTCCCCGCTAAACCCTAGTGCAGCAGCTCCTGCCCACCCACAGGTCCTGTCCCCCCTGCTTTAGTAAAATCATTTTGCACCAAAGTCATTTTGCACCAAAAATGTCTCAAGAATTCTTTCTTGGTCATCAGCTCTGGACCTCACCCCGCCGAACCTCACCTATGTTCTAAAGCCGTATCACTGACTCTTCACCAACACATCACCATCACCCAAAGCCCAGAGTTTACCTTAGGGTTCATTTTTGCTGTTTTAAGTTCTGTGGGTCATGAAAATGTATCATGACATGGATCTACCATTAGGGTATCATACTGGTTCACTGCCCTAAAAGTGCTCTGCCCAGTTTTTTTAAAAGTAAGCTTTATGCCCAACATGGGACTTGAACTCATGACCCTGAGATCGTGAGAAGGCTGTGAGTTCTGTTTCTAGATTAGTGGATTTTTGTTGTTGTTTTTGCATGTGGTGATGCAGTTGTTCAGCATGATATGTTGGACTGTCTTTGATCCATTGTATTGCCTTTGCTCCTTTGCCAAAGATCAGCTGACTCTATGTGGGTCTATTTCTGAGCCCTCTGTTCTGTTACTTTGATGTATTTGTCTATTCCTTTGCCAGTGCTACACTGTCTTGATTACTGTAGCTTTATACTAAGTTTTTTCAGATTTGTATATAAGTATTCGTTTTGTTGGGTGCTGGGACATCATAAGTAATATATATTTAGTCTTAACTCCTCACATACAGTTCTTAAAACTCTTGGCATCGATTCGTGTCTTTGTCTTTTTTCTTTATTTTAAGATTTTATTTATTTATTTGACAGAGATCACAAGTAGGCAGAGAGACAGGCAGAGAGAGAAAGGAGGAAGCAGGCTCCCCGCTGAGCAGAGAGCCTGATGTGGGGCTCGATCCCAGGACCCCAAGATCATGACCTGAGCCAAAGGCAGAGGCTTAACCCACTGAGCCACCCAGATGCCCCTGATTCGTGTCTTTTTCTATGCTAATGAGGTGACCGGTAGTTGCCAGCTCAGGGCTCAAGGATAGGGAGCCTCAGGATAGGTGCTGGTTGCCAGGGGAACAAACCACATGGTTAGAGGGCAGGAACTTTGAGTCCTACCTCCAGTGAAGCAGTAACTACTCCTGGCCAATGATGTAATTAACTACCCCTTTGTAATGAAATCTCCATCAGCCGGATTTGGTGGGGTGAGGTCTGGAGCTCACAACCAAGAAAGAATTCTTGGGATGCCTTTGGTGCAGAATGGTGACTTATTAAAGCATGGGACAGGACCTGTGGGTAGATAGAGCTGCAGCACCCGGGTCTTGAGGAGTGGAGTTGGGGGGAGTAAGGAAAGGGGAGGGTTAGAAAGAAATTTCATATGCTAAAGAGGATATACCTGCAAGATACCAGAGGTCTCGCCATTATCAAATTAAGGTGGTTTTCCCCTCTAGGAAGGTATTAACAATAAGATCAAGATCTATGGGAGATTCCTGGGAAAATGTCACACAGGTCCCACTCAGGGCGGGGGTTGCAGGGTATCTGCTTGTGCTCTGTGTTCAGCCAGCCTTCTGCTCCCTCATCACTCTGTGCACTCATTCCTCATACCTTATCTTACACGCGACCTTATCATTTAGCTGCTCCTGAGTTGTAGTCCTTGTAATAAGTGGGCTGTAAGGAAAGCACTTCCTTGAGTGCTGTGAGCCATTCTAGCAAATTAATGAACTCCAGGAAGGACTCCTGATTTCTAGTTGTCAGAAGTACTGGAGGCAGGATGTCAGTTGATAGATGGGAGTAGTCCGTGGGACTGAGCCCCTCCCTGACTTGTGGGATCTGACCTTAACTCCAGGTAGATGGTGTCGAATTTAACTGTAGGATGCCCACTTGGAGTTTGAGAAATGATTAATGAGTTAAATAACCCTACACATTTGGCAGAACTGCTGTGAATAGAGAAGAAACAGCTTTTCCTTTCAGGTTATAATTAATGTAAAATTTTAAAGATTTATTTGTTTACTTGAGAGCCCAAGAGCAGGGTGAGGGGCAGAGGGAGAGAGAAAGAATCTCAAGCAGATTCCACACTGAGTGAAGGACCCAGCTCAGGGTCCATCTCACGACCCTGAGTTCATGACCTGAGCCCAAACCAGAAGGTGGATTCCCAACCTGCTGGGCCACCCAGGCACCCCGTAAATGGTATTTTTAAAATTTCAAATTCCAGTTGTTCATTACCGGTATGTGAAAAAAAATGAGTATTTTATAATTTGTATTCTGCAACCTTGCTATGATCCCTTATTAGTTCCAGGAGGGGTTTTTTGTTCAATTCCTTGACATTTTCTACATAGATGATCAAGTCATATGCAAATAAAGACAATTTTATTTCTTCATTCTCAACGCATACACCTCTTTGCTGTTCTTGTTTTACTGCAATAGCTAGACTTCAATAATGTTGAAAGCAGTGATGAGAGGAGATATCCTTGCCTTGTTTATGATCCTAGTGGGAAATTGTCTCGTATCTCACTATTAAGCATGATGTTAGCTATCGGTTTCTACATCTCACTGGAGACTGAGTAGTTCCCCATTACCCAGGGATGCAAAGTAACTCATCCATGCTGTGGGAAGTCCCATTGCAAATTCCAGGAGATAATTCCTTTCTCGGGCTTGATGAGGTTTGGTGTTCTCAGCGGCATAACCCCTTGATCCATGGTGAGTTTCTTGCACCTTCCATACCTTGACAGTATTGGGTGCCTTGAAGGGGTCCCCAGGCTGGCATATGAGTCAACAGGCCTTGGAGCGCCTGGGTGGCTCAGTGGGTTAAGCCTCTGCCTTCAGCTCAGGTCATGATCCCAGGGTCCTGGGATGGAGCCCCACTTCGGGCTCCCTGCTGGGTGGGGAGCCTGCTTCCCTTCCTCTCTCTGCCTGCCTCTCTGCCTACTTGTGATCTCTGTCAAATAAACAAATAAAATCTTTTTTTTTTAATGATTTTTTTAAAAGTCTTTATTTATTTGCCAGAGATAGAGTACACACAAGCAGGCAGAGAAGCAGGCAGAGGCAGCGAGAGAAACTGGCTTTCTGCCGAGCAAGGAGCCAGACTCGGGACTCGATCCCAGGACTCCAGGATCATGACCTGAGCCGAAGACAGCGGCTTAACCAACTGAGACACCCAGGCGTCCCAACAAATAAAATCTTAAAAAAAAAAAAAAAAGTTTTTGTATCCATTCAGCTTTATCCTATCTTATTATTTTTTTTATCTTGGAACAGTAATTTTATTTTAGGACAAAATTACTTTCTTTTCCCCTTTACCAAAATAGAACAACACCCCCCCCCACCATGACCGCTGCCCCACCGCCATGTCCTTCACATCTTTCTTTACCCTCTCAAAAAATTCTATCACATTCTATTTCCCTTAGCTTCTTTTCATGCAGTCATTTCCTTCCACCCTTATTATTTCTAGTAGTTTTGAAAAAAACAAAAACAAAAAAACCTTGCCCGTTTTATAAATCAATTTTGGCAATACC